>JASTWF010000330.1:204735-299401 GCA_030390025.1 Squalus acanthias | reverse complement strand
TCACACTCCCCCTCTCACTCACACTCCCCCTCTCTCTCACACTCTCACATTGGAGAGGGTGCAGAGGAGATTCACCAGGATGTTACCTGGGCTGGAGCGCTTCAACTATGAAGAGAGACTGGACAGGCTGGGGTTGTTTTCCTCAGAGCAGAGAAGGCTGAGGGGGGGACCTGATTGAGGTGTACAAGATTATGAGGGGCATAGATAGGGTAGATAGAAAGAAACTTTTCCCTTAGTAGAGGGGTCAATAACCAGGGGGCATAGTTTCAAGGTAAGGGGCAGGAGTATTAGAGGGGATTTGAGGAAGAACTTTTTCACCCAGAGGGTGGTTGGAATCTGGAACTCACTGCCTGAAACAGTGGTAGAGGCAGGAACCCCCACAACATTCAAGCAGCATTTAGATCAGCACTTGAAACGCCATAGCATACAAGGCTACGGACCAAGTGCTGGAAAATGGGATTAGAATAGACAGGGCTTGATGGCCGGCGCGGACACGATGGGCCGAAGGGCCTCTTTCTGTGCTGTGTAACTCTATGATTCTATGTCTCTATGAGAGGGAGAGCGAGAGAGAGACGGGTTGAGAGCGAGAGAGAGACGGGTTGAGAGCGAGAGAGAGACGGGTTGAGAGCGAGAGAGAGACGGGTTGAGAGCGAGAGAGAGACGGGTTGAGAGCGAGAGAGAGACGGGTTGAGAGCGAGAGAGAGACGGGTTGAGAGCGAGAGAGAGACGGAGAGATGGGGGAGAGGGAGAGAGAGAGATGGGCGGAGAGCGAGACGGGGAGAGAAAGAGAGAGAGAGACGGGAAGAGAGGGACAGAGTGTGTGACAGTGACAGACAGACAGAGAGAGAGAGGGACAGAGATAGACAAAGGGAAAGAGAAACAGAGATACAGAAAGAGATAGTGAGAGGGAGAGAGAGAGGGGCAGAGAGAGAGAGAGAGATGGAGAGTTTGAGAGAGAGAGAGAGAGAGAGTGTGAGAGAGAGACAGAGCGAGACAGACAGTTAGAGAGAGAGAGTGTGTGTGTGTGAGAGACATAGCGAGAGAGAGAGAGTTACAGAGAGAGAGAGACAGATAGTGTGTGAGAGAGAGTGAGAGACAGAGCGAGAGAGAGTGATAGAGAGTTAGAGAGTGTGTGAGAGAGAGACAGAGTGTGAGAGACAAGTGTGTGAAAGAGAGACACAGACAGAGCAAGAGAGACAGTGTGTGAGGGAGAGAGAGACAGAGCGAGACAGAGTGTGTTTGTGTGAGAGAGACAGAGCGAGAGAGAGAGAGACAGACAGACAGAGAGAGAGAGAGCGCGTATGTGTGAGAGAGAGAGACAGAGAGAGAGGGACCGAGAGAGAGAGAGACAAAGGGAGAGCGTGAGAGAGGGACAGAGAGAGAAGGGCCGAGAGAGAGACAGACAGACAGACAGAGAGAGAGAGAGAGAGACAGAGAGAGTGTGTGACAGAGAGAGAGAGAGAGAGAGAGAAAGAGAGAGAGTGTGTGTGAGAGAGACAGAGAGAGGGACCGAGAGAGAGAGAAAAAGGGAGAGAGAAACAGAGATACAGAAAGAGACAGACAGTGAGAGGGAGAGAGAGAGCGACAGAGAGAGAGAGAGACAAAGGGAGAGCGTGAGAGAGGGACAGAGAGAGGGGCCGAGAGAGAGAGACGGGGAGTGTGAGAGAGAGACAGAGCGAGAGAGACAGACAGAGTTAGAGAGAGAGCGTGTGTGAGAGAGAGACAGGGCGAGAGAGAGATAGACAGTTACAGAGAGAGCGTGTGAGAGACAGACAGAGAGACACAGTGTGTGAGAGAGAGAGACAGAGAGAAAGAGTGAGACAGCCAGAGAGAGAGAGAGAGACAGACAGACAGAGTGTGAGAGAGACAGACAGATTGAGACAAAGAGTGAGAGAGAGACAGAGACAGACAGAGAGGCAGAGACAGACAGTGTGTGAGAGAGAGCGACACAGAGAGACAGAGAGTGAGAGAGACAGCATGTGAGAGACAGAGCAAGAGAGAGAGTGTGAGAGAGACAGCGTGTGAGAGAGAAAGAGAGGATGAAAGAGACAGACAGACACAGATAAAGTGTGTGTGTGAGAGAGAGAGAGAGACAGCGACAGAGAGAGAGAGACAGACAGAGAGAGAAGTGTGTGAGAGAGACAGAGAGAAAGTGTGTGAGTGTGAGAGAGACAGAGTGTGAGGGAGACAGAGAGAGAGTGTGTGTGTGAGAGAGAGACAGACAGAGGGAGACAGAGACAGAGAGAAAGAGTCAGTGAGACAGCCACAGAGAGAGAGAGAGAAAGAGAGACGCACACAGAGAAAGAGAGAGAGAGACAGAGACAGTGACAGACAGACAGAAACAGAGAGAGACAGTGGGGTGTATGAGAGAGAGACAGCATGTGAGAGAGATAGAGAGAGAGTGAGAGAAAGAGAGTGAGAGAGTGTGCGTGAGAGAGTGAGACAGCGTGTAAGAGAGACAGACAGAAACAGAGAGAGACAGAGTTGTGAGAGAGTGAGTGTGTGAGCGAGAGAGAGAGAGTGTGAGTGAGAGACAGAGAGTTAGAGAGAGACAGAGAGAGAGAGTGTGAGAGAGAGACAGAGTGTGAGAGAGACAGAGACAGAGAGAGTGTGTGTGTGAGAGAGACAGAGCGAAAAAGAGAGACAGGCAGAGAGCGAGAGAGAGAGACAGACAGACAGAGAGAGAGAGAGTGTGTGTGAGAGAGAGACAGAGAGTGACACACACACAGAAAGGGAGGAAGAGAGAGAGAGACAGACAGAAACAGAGAGGTGTGAGAGAGAGACAGAGAAAGTGAGAGAGAGCGTGTGAGTGAGGGACAGTGAGAGAGAGAGTGAGACAGAGTGAGAGAGAGACAGCGTGAGAGAGAGACCGAGAGACAGAGAGTGAGAGTGTGAGCGAGAGAGAGTGCGAGAGACAGCGTGTGAGAGAGAGACACAGACAGCGAGAGAGAGACAGAGAGTGAGAGACAGAGACAGTGAGAGAGACAGAGAGAGAGAGAGAGAGAGACACAAACAGACAGACAGACAGTGTGAGAGACAGAGAGAAGGACACAGACAGACAAACAGTCGGAGACAGAGAGAAAGTGAGAGAGAGACAGAGACACAGAGAGAGAGAGACAAACAGTAAGAGACAGAGAGTGTGTGAGAGAGACAGACAGAGAGAGAGATATAGACAGAGAGAGAGTGTGTGTGTGGGAGAGAGAGAGAGTGTGTGTGTGTGTGTGTGTGATGGAGTGAGAAAGAGAGAGAGTGAGTCAGAGAGTGTAAGAGAGAGAGTGTGAGAGACAGAGAGTCAGAGTGTGAGAGAGAGAGAGTGAGACAGAGTCAGAGAGAGAGTGAGAAAGAGTGTGAGAGACAGTCAGAGTGAGAAAGAGAGAATGTGAGATAGACAGACAGAGTGTGAGAGAGACAGAGAGTGAGAGAGAAAGGGAGTGAGAGACAGTGTGAGAGAGAGACAGTGCGTGGGAGAAAGAGTGTGTGTGAGAGACAGACAGACAGAGTGTGAGAGAGACAGAGATAGACAGAGTGTGTGGGAGAGAGTGTGTGGGAAAGAGAGTGTGAGAGAGAGACAGTGTGTGTGAGAGAGAGACTGTGAGAGAGAGAGACACAAACAGAGAAAGAGAGAGAGGGACAGAGAGTGAGAGAGAGAGACAGTGAGAGAGAGAGTGAGTGTGTGAGAGAGAGACAGAGAGACAGACAGACACAGACAGAGAGGGTGTGAGAGAGAGAGACAGAGAGTGTGTGTGAGACAGAAAGAGACAGAGTGTGTGTGAGAGGCAGACAGACAGAGTGTGCGAGAGAGAGAGAGAGACAGAGGTGTGAGAGAGTGAGAGACAGCGTGAATGAGTGTGAGACAGAGAGAAAGAGACAGAGAGTGAGAGAGAGACAGAGAGACACAGTGTGTGTGTGTGTGAGAGAGACAGACAGAGAAAGAGACAGAGACAGAGAGAGAGTGTGTGAAAGAGACAGAGCGAGAGAGAGATAGATAGACAGACAGACAGAGACAGCGATAGAGAGAGCGTGTGTGAGAGAGAGAAAGAGACAGAGTATCAGACAGAGAGAGAGTGAGAGAGACTGCGAGAGAGACAGACAGAGAGAGAGAGAGGAACACACAGAGGGAGAGAGAGGCAGAGAGAAACAGAGACAGAGAGAGAGAGTGTGAGAAAGTGTCAGAGAGAGACAGTGAGAGTGAGAGAGAGTGTGAGAGACACACACAGAGGGAGTGCGACAGACAGAAATAGAGAGAAAGTGTGAGAGAGAGTGAGAGAGACAGTGTGAGAGACAGAGAGAGACAGACAGAGAGACACAGAGCATGTGAGAGAGAGAGAGAGAGTGTGTGAGAGGCAGACAGAGAGAGAGGGACACACACGGAGAGAGGCAGACAGACAGAAACGGAGAGAGAGAGAGAGAGAGAGTGTGAGATAGTGTGTGTGAGAGAGAGAGTGTGAGAGAGAGTAAGTGTGAGAGAGATAGAGAATGTGAGACAGACAGAGACAGACAGTGTGAGTGAGAGAGAGAGATAAAGCGACAGAGGGTGAGAGTGACAGACAGAGAGAGAGTGTAAGAGAGAGAGAGAGTGAGAGAGAGGGTGAGAGAGTGTGAGAAAGAGAGAATGTGAGAGTGACAGAGAGCAAGTGAGCGAGAAAGAGACAGAGTCAGACAGACACAGAGAGAGAGAGTGAGTGTGAGAGAGAGACAGATAAAGCGACAGAGGGTGAGAGAGAGAGAGTGAGAGAGGGACAGAGGGGGATGGGCTGACGGAGAGAGGGGGAGAGGGGGAGACAGAGAGACGGAGACAGTGTGAGTTAGGGTGTGTGTGAGAGAGTGAGACAGACAGAGACAGAGAGGGACAGACAGACAGAGTGTGTGTGAGAGAGAGAGAGACAGACAGAGCATGAGAGAGAGAGTGTGAGAGAAAAAGAGTGAGTGAGAGAGTGTGTGTGAGACAGAACCTTGACAGAATCTGATGAAAGATCATCGGCGTGAAACGTTAACTCTGTTTCTCTTGCTCTCTCTCTCTCTCTCTCTCTCTCTCTATCTCTATCTCCCTCCCTCCCTCCACAGATGCTGCCCGACCTGTTGAATATTTCCAGCATTTTCTGTTTTGATTCCAGCATCCGCCCGCAGTATTTTGCTTTTGATGCAGACTATAAAGCCTGTTTCTGTAGGCCGCAAAATAAAAAGATAAGATACTGAAAAGTGATTTTTGCTTTTAAACTGCGTTAGATTTGATTGGGGACAAGACAAGATGCAGAAGGGACAGCCTGTTTTTCAAGGCTGCAATGTTTAAAGTTCATGATGCGGAGTTGGACTGGGGTGGACAAAAATGAGAAGTCACACAACACCAGGTTATAGTCCAACAGATTTATTTAAAATGACAAGCTTTCGGAGCTGTCTCCCCTTCCTCAGGTAAATATTGATTGGAACCTTTATAGGTCAAACAGTTCGGATGGGATAGTTTTTGCACAGTGTGTGCAGAAGGGTTTCCTGACACAATATGTGGATAGGCCGACAAGAGGTGGGGCCACATTGGATTTGGTACTGGGTAATGAACCGGGCCAAGTGTTTGATTTGTATGTGGGAGAGCACTTTGGAGATAGTGACCACAATTCGGTGACTTTCACTATTGCAATGGAGAGGGATAGGGCCATACGGCAGGGCAGGGTTTATAATTGGGGGAGGGGTAATTATGATGCGATTAGGCAAGAATTAGGGAGCATAAGATGGGAACAGAAACTATCAGGGAAAGGCACAAACGAAAAGTGGACCTTTTTCATGGAGCAATTACTGCGTGTCCTCGATAGGTATGTGCCTGTCAGGCAGGGAGGAAATGGCCGAGTGAGAGAACCATGGTTCACAAAAGAGGTTGAATGTCTAGTCTATGTTTCTATGTTTCTATGTTTCTAAGAGGAAAAAGGAAGCGTATGTAAGGATGAGAAAACAAGGTTCAGTTGGGTTGATTGAGGGGTACAAGGTAGCAAGGAATGAGCTAAAAAAAGAGCTTAGGAGAGCTAGGAGGGGGCATGAGAAGTCCTTGGCGGGTCGGATCAAGATAAACCCCAAGGCTTTTTAGTCTTATGTGAGAAATAAAAGAATGACCAGGGTGAGGGTAGGGCCGGTCAAGGACAGTAGTGGGAACTTGTGCATGGAGTCAGAAGAGATAGGAGAGGTGATGAATGAATACTTTTCGTCAGTGTTCACTGAGGAGAGGGGCCATGTTCCTGAGGATGAGAGTGTGATAAAGGTGGATAGGCTGGAGGAGGTAGATGTTCTGAGGGAAGATGTTTTAGCAATTTTGAAGAACCTGAGGGTCGATAAGTCCCCTGGGCCAGATGGGATATATCCTAGGATTCTTTGGGAGGCAAGGGAGGAGATTGCAGAGCCTTTGGCTTTGATCTTTGGGTCCTCACTGTCCACGGGGATGGTGCCAGAGGACTGGAGAGTGGCGAATGTTGTTCCTCTCTTCAAGAAAGGAAATAGGAATGACCCTGGTAATTATAGACCGGTTAGTCTTACTTCGGTGGTTGGTAAGATAATGGAAAAGGTCCTGAGGGATAGGTTTTATGACCATTTGGAAAGAGGCAACTTAATCAGGGATAGTCAACACGGATTCGTGAAGGGTAAGTCTTGCCTAACAAATTTGATTGAATTCTTTGAGGAGGTAACTAAGTGTGTCGATGAAGGTAGAGCAGTTGATGTCGTATACATGGATTTTAGTAAGGCGTTTGATAAGGTTCCCCATGGTCGGCTCATGAAGAAAGTAAGGAGTTGTGGGATAGAGGGAAATTTGGCCGATTGGATAGGTAACTGGCTATCTCATAGAAGGCAGAGGGTGGTGGTGGATGGAAAATTTTCGGACTGGAGACCAGTTGCCAGCGGTGTGCCACAGGGGTCGGTGCTGGGTCCTCTGCTGTTTGTGATTTTTATCAATGACTTGGAGGAGGGGACTGAAGGGGGGATCAGTAAATTTGCTGATGACACCAAGATTGGTGGAGTAGTGGATGAGGTGGAGGGCTGTTGTAGACTGCAAAGAGACATTGATAGGATGCAGAGCTGGGCCGAAAAATGGCAGATGGAATTTAACCCTGATAAGTGCGAGGTGATTCATTTTGGTAGGGCAAATTTGAATAAGGATTACAGGGTCAACGGCAAGGTTCTGAGGAACGTGGAGGAACAGAGGGATCTGGGGGTTCATATCCACAGATCTCTGAAGGTTGGCACTCAAGTGGATAGAGCAGTAAAGAAGGCCTATGGTGTGTTGGCGTTTATTAACAAGGGGTTTGAGTTTAAGAACCGTGAGGTTATGCTGCAACTGTACAGGACCTTGGTGAGACCACATTTGGAATATTGTGTGCAGTTCTGGTCACCTCACTATAGGAAGGACGTGGAAGCATTGGAAAGAGTGCAGAGGAGATTTACCAGGATGCTGCCTGGTTTGGGGGGGAGGTCTTATGAGGAAAGATTGAGGGAGTTGGGGCTTTTCTCTTTAGAGCGGAGGAGGATGAGAGGCGACTTAATAGAGGTTTATAAGTTGATGAGGGGGATAGATAGAGTGGATGTTCAGAGACTATTTCCTCGGGTGGATGTAGCTGTTACAAGGGGGCATAACTATAAGGTGCATGGGGGGAGATATAGAAGGGATGTCCGAGGTAGATTCTTTACTCAGAGTGGTTGGGGTGTGGAATGGACTGCCTGCTGTGATAGTGGAGTCGGACACTTTAGGAACTTTCAAGCGGTTATTGGATAAGCACATGGAGCACACCAGAGTGATAGGGAGTGGGATAGCTTGATCTTGGTTTCGGACAATGCTCGGCACAACATCGAGGGCCGAAGGGCCTGTACTGTGCTGTACTGTTCTATGTTTCTATGTAAAGGTACAGTGAGGGAATCTACAGTATTACACAGTATATAAACACAGACTGCAGACAAATTGCTTTCTGTGTTTATATACTGTGTAATACTGCAGATTCCCTCATTGTACCTTTACCTGATGAAGGGGCGATAGCTCCGAAAGCTTGTAATTTTAAATAAATCTGTTGGACTATAACCTGGTGTTGTGCGACTTCTCATTTATGTTTAAAGTTGCACAATTTGCCTTTTGACATGAACTGAGTGTCAATGTTGCTTTTAATGGTCAAAAATTCAAATGCAGCTTTTTAGGGAAGCCGCAAGCGTTTAAAATAAAATGGCTGGAAATGGCGGAAATCTGTCTTCGGCTCATGAAATGAAGTTTGTTTGTGTGTGTGTGAGAGAGAGAGAGTGAATGTGGTTTTGTGTGCGTAATGTTACTGTGAGAGGGTGAGTATGTGAGGGACAGCAAAAGTTGTGTGTGTGTATCTGTAGGCTTGTCTGTGCTGTACCTGTGTGGAAGAGCTACGTCTGCACTGTTAAGTGCTGTTGATTTGATTGACGGCTGCGTGGAAATGTGTGTCGGGACAGCAAAAGCTGCTGCCGCATCTTACTGTGCCTTTTATGTCATGTCAGGAAAAAAGCAAAAATAAGCAACTTTTAAAACCTGCTGATGTCACTGGGGTCTGCCTGACAGCAGAAGCTGCTGCGGGATCTTACTCTGCCTTTCTTGACAAGTCTGCGAGAAAGAAAAGTAAAGTACCTGAAAAGATGGGGATTTCACCTGGGACTGTCTGGTGGACTGTCTGACATGATGGCCTACTGTGGGATCCTGCTGTGCTCTAATTTTCAAATCCAAGACAAGACAACACTTTTTGTCAAAGACAAAGTATTATATACATATATTATAATATATATACAGGAAACTCTTTATTAACCGGCACCGACGGGACCGGCGTGGTGCCGGTTAATCAAAAAGTCCGGATAACGGAGAGTTATATCTCCCAACGTACGAGAGCTCCGTCTCCCCATCTGTCGTGTCCGCTGCCTACCCGGGCTGCACATTCCCCTCCCAATCTACACGCTCCGATACAAGGCAAACGCCTCGGGGTTTTTTAAAAAGTTAATCTTAAACGAGAGATGAAGGAAAACCCCGGTTACCTACTCAAGAATTTTGCCGGTTAAGAGAGATTTCCAGATATTTGGGTGCCGGTTAATAGAGTTTCCTGTATAATTTTTTTCAGAATCAGAAATAAATGGGATTTTTTTCTGAAGTGGGCTTTATTGGGGAAGGCTTTGTGGCGCCTTTCAGAGCAAAAGCTGCTGTGGGATCTTGCCATGCTTTTTGATTTTTTTCCACTCCACTTCACTCAAATCAAGACAGACAGGCAGGCAGAGATTTAATTTTAAAAGGTCCAGTATCCTCACTTATTCTTGATTGGATTGACTGTTTTTCACCCTTCCTGCCTGCCTGCTCCCCCCTCCACTGTAGACTTTGCAAAGGGGAGAATGCAGGGGGGGAGACAGAGAGCAGCTGCACACACACTCACTCACACAGACTCACTCACAAGCTCGCTCACACAGCACCGAGCTGGGCTGAGGATATTGCAGCCTGCAGCAGCAGCCGCCAGTGTCTCTCTCTTCCAGTCCATGAGCGTTGGTCCTTTTGGCGCGCTCTGTGTCTGGCCCCGCCCCACCCCCTGCCCTGCAACACAAGCTGCCACATTTACAGCCACACTCACTCGCTCACTCACTCACTAGGGGCCGGTCCGGTACAAACTCCCACAACGCCACTGGGGACTGGAACAAACTCTCAACAAATCAGCCAGCAGGTTCAGGGGGTGAACTGCTTGGCATGAGTTGCGAAACTCCCAAACTTGCTGCTCTATTTACGCTTCCCCGCCATTTGCTTCGCACAAACGGCATCGGCGTTCCTCCAATTCTGGCCTCTTGCGCACCCCCCGATTTTAATGGCTCCATCGTTGCCGGCCGTACCTTCAGCTGCCTTGGCCTTCGCCGCCTCTCTACCTCTCTCCTCCTTTAAGATGCTCCTTAAAAGCTACGTGCTTGACCAAGCTTATGGCCAACTGCTCTAATAGCTGCTTCCGTGGTTTGGTGTCAAACTGCATTTGATAACGCTCCTGTGAATGGCCTCGATTCCTTTTACTGCTGTGAAAGACGCTAAATAAATACAAGTTGTTGTTGTATAGGTCCAAAGTCAGCTGCTCCTCCCTAGCCTGCTAACCTCACCACATGCCGTGTCTCCAATGACTCATGTACTGTATCCCTGAGGGCAATCTATCTCATTTGCCTTTGAATTTGCCTTCGGGAGCCTGTTCCATAGATTAACCACTCGCTCACTGAAATACTGGCCCAAATCTTGCTGGAGCGGGGACATTCCGCCGTTACTTCGACCTGTTCCCCTCACCCTTCAACTGGAATAAAAATTTGCTCCGTAACTTGCTGGATGTGCGAGCTGATAATGGGCATTTGGGACCTTAGTGAATGATGGGACCAACAGTGCATGGAGGGAGGAGACAGATCAGCCATGATCTCATTGAACGGTGGAACAGGCTCGAGGGGCTGAATGGCCTGCTCCTGTTCCGATGTTCCCATGCAACTGCTGCTCTTGACCTTCTAGGTGGTGGAGTTCGCGGATTTGGGAAGTGCTGTTAAAGAAGCCTTGACAAGTTGCTGTCATGCATCCTGTAGATAGGACGCAATGCAACCACGGTGCACCGCTGGTGGATGCGGTTCATGGTTAAGGTGCTGGATGGGCTGTTGATCAAGTGGACTGCTTTGTCCCGGATGGTGTCGAGCTTCTTGAGTGTTGTTGCAGCTGCACACATCCAGGCAAATGGAGAGTATTCCATACACTCTTTACTTGTGCCTTGTAGATGGTGGAAAGGTTTTGGGGAGTCAGGAGGTGAGACACTCACCGCAGAATAACCAGCCTCTGACCTGCTCTAGTAGCCACGGCAATATGTGGCTGGTCCAGTTGAATTTCTGGTCACTTGTGACCCTCAGGATGTTGATGGTTGGGAATTCGGCGATGGTAATGGCATTGAATGTCAAGGGGAGGTGGTTAGACTCTCTCTTACTGGAGATGGTCATTTCCTGCCACTCGTGTGGTGCGAATGTTACTTGCCTCTTATCAACCCAAGCCTGGATGTTGTCCGGGTCTTGCTGCATGCGGGCATGGACTGCTTCATTATCTGAGGAGTTGTGAATGGCGCTGAACACTGTGCAGTCATCACCGAACACTCCCAGTTCTGACCTTACGATGGAGGGAAGGTCATTGATGAAGCAGCTGAGGATAGTTGGACCTAGGGCACTGCCCTGAGGAACTCCTACAGTGATGTCCTACAAGACATCTTACTGCAATTATATAGGGCCCTGGTGAGACCACACCTGGAGCATTGTGTACAGTTTTGGCCTCCTTACCTAAGGAAGGATATACTTGCCATAGAGGGAGTGCAACGAAGGTTCACCAGACTGGTTCCTGGGATGGGGGGGATTGTCCTATGAGGACAGATTGAATACAATAGGCCTATATTCTCTAGAGTTTAGAAGAATGAGAGGTGATCTCATTGAAACATACAAATTTATTACAGGGCTTGACAGGGCAGATGCAGGGAGGATGTCTCCCGGGCAGGGGAGTCTAGAACCAGGGGTCACAGTTTCAGAATAAGGGATCGGCCATTTAGGACTGAGATGAGGAGACATTTCTTCACTCAGAGGGTGGTGAATCTTTGGAATTCTCTACCCCAGAGGGCTGTGGAGGCTCAGTCGTTGAGTATATTCAAGACAGAGATCGATAGATTTGTGAATATTAAGGGGATCAAGTGATATGGGGATAGTTCAGGAAAGTGGAGTTGAGGTAGAAGATCAGCCATGATCTTATTGAATGGCAGAGCAGTCTCGAAGGGGGCCGAATGGCCGACTCCTGCTCCTATTTCTCATATTCTTCTGTCCTGGGGCTGTGATGATTGACCTCCAACCACCACAACCATCTTCCGTTGTGCCAGGTATGACTCCAGCCAGTGGAGACTTTTCCAAATGTCTCCTTTTAACTGAATTTCTGCAAATGTTTATCTCCTGAGGCTCCTGTGAAGCGCTTTGGCACGTTTTACTATTTTAAATCCCAGTTGGCTTTGTTGCGATGGTTTCTATATTTAAAATTAGAGGCAACCATCACCGAGGGTGCATTTACCAAAGGGTTCGTGCAGTCTGTACACTGAGGGAGTTACTGATAGACCGTCGCCCAATACGGACCCAGTACTGATATGGGAGGGATTCATCCTGTGAACATTCTCTCTCTAACACTCAGTGACCATGAAACTGTGAAGTCAGCCACTTCAGACCTAAGATAGACAGAGCAGCGTATTTTCTAAATGTTAAGAAGCTCGGAACTGGAGGAGCACAGATTCAAGGGTCCGAGTACTAAAAACTGGTGGACCGTTAGAACACACAATTAAAAAAGGCCAATGGACTGTTGTCCTTTCTCTCAAGAGGGCTGTAAGTTTATGCTGCAGTTGTATAAAGCTCTGGTTAGATCCCAGCTGGAGTTCTGCTTCCAGTTCTGGGTACTGCACCTCAGGAAGGATGTATTGGCCTTGGAGGAGGTGCAGAGCAGATTCACAAGAATTACACCAGAGTTTAAAAGGTTAAGTTATGAGGACAGATTACATAGACTAGACTTGTATTCCCTGGAGTGTAGAAAATTGAAGGGGTGATCTAATTGAGGTGTTTAAGATGACTAAAGGATTTGAGCGGTTCGGTAGAGAGAAATAATTTCCTCTGGTGGGCGGAGTCCAGAACAAAGAACCTTAACATTAGAGCTAGGCGGTTCAGGGTGCTGCCACCAAGACATTCTTCACATAAAGGGTTGTAGAAATCTGGAAAACTCTCACCCAAGAGCTGTTTAGCCAGAGGGGGAGGGGGGTGGGGGGGCAGGGGAGTGGGCCCCGGGGAGGTGAATTGAAAATTAGAAAACTGATTGATAGATTTTTGTTCGGTAAGGATATTGAGCGATATGAAAGCAAGGCGGGTAGATGGAGTTAAGATACAGACGAGCCCTGATCTAAATGAATGGCGGATCAGGCTCGAGGGGCCGAATGGCCTACTCCAGTTCCTGTATAAAGTCCGAACACACGCAACCCACTGCCCAATACTGAACCAAAAACCGATGGCGTGTTTGCCAGATGATGCTCACAGAATGAGAACAATGGACTCTTCATAAAAAAAGGCGCAGATAAGATCTGCTGAAGGCCAGATACAAATTCAGCAACATATGCAAACTAGAGTGAGGAGAGCGACAGCTGGGAGAGTGTTTGTGTAACCAGAACACGCAATATTGTGAGGCACCTGACCAGATATCAATGTCCGAGACCCTGACTGCTGCTCACCCGCTAACATTGGGACAGTAAAGGGGCTGCGATGGTCTCTGCATCTAAATTTCAGGTCAATCATCACTGAGGGTGAATTAGCGAACGATTCGTGCAGTCTGTAAAACAGAGGCAGTTACTGATCGACCATTGTATATGTATAGTATATTCTCTCTGCAACACTCAGTGCCCATTACTGTCCCTCAGGGGAGGAAACCGGCCATTCTTACCCGGTCTGGCCTACATGTGACTCCAGTCCCACACCAACATGGCTGAATCTTAACTGACCTGAAGTAGCCACTCAGTGATCTCGATCCGCCGCCAGCGGTTCAAGAAGGGTACGGGAGCATAGTGGTTATGTTACTGGACCAGTAATCCAGAGGCCTCGACTAATGATCTGGAGACGTGAGTTCAAATCTCACCACGGCAGCTGGGGAATTTAAATTCAGTTCATTAAATCAATCTGGAATAAAGCTAGTATCAGTTATGGACCATGAAACTATCGGATTGTCGTAAAAACCCACTGGTTCACGAATGACCTTTCGAGAGGGGAACCTTCCCTTTTGTTCTTTCATCCCCTCCCCCTATTCCCAGCCCCTAAACTTGCTTTAAAATCTATTTCATTTCCTGTTTATTTCCAGTTCTGACGAAAGGTCTTCGACCTGAAACGTTAACTCTGTTTCTCTCTCCACGGATGCTGCCTGGCCTGCTGAGTTTTTCCAGCGTTTTCTGTTGTTATTTCGGATTTCCAGCATCCGCAGTATTTTGCTGTCAGATAAAGATAGGTGTTCTTCCGTTAGCCTCGCTGGATCATTCTGCTTCTGCCTATTTCTCTGTCCCAGCAATCTCCCAATACTGATGTGGGAGTGAGTGAGTGAATATTCTCTCTCTAACACTCAGTGTCCATTAAAGTTCAATATACACAGCCCATTCCCCATTACTGTCCATAACATGCTCAGACCCTCCCCCAGTTCCAATCTCCCTCAAGCTGGGCAGCTGAAAACCAGTTATGTCACAGCACCAACGCCCAGCTGCTTACCATGGGCCCAGGAGCGATGTTTACTTGTTTGTTTAGCTCAGGTTATTTCACTAAACGTCTTTAATTTGCATGGATTCCGCCATATTGTGGATCATTTATACATGATAATGTGTCAGCCAACCAGCACTGCCGCCAGTCACACGTGTCCCCGATGTGATTGGTAACGGTGGATGAGCTGTCAATGAGTCCGACACCACTCACAGCAGATTATACCTGAGACTGAGGAGGGTGCAGTGAACTGAGCCCACTCCATCTCACACAGCGACACCTCCATTTGGAGACTCTGGTAAGCAGTTGGGTATGAATGGACTTTTAGAACAAGCGCAGAAGTTTGTCACTTGCTAGGTAGGGACTCAGGGGTGTGTGTAATGCTGTTCCTGTCCCGATACTGGGCTCAGTAAGGTCCTGTATTAGGATATGAGAAAGGGGTCTATACAGGGAGACTGGAGAGGGTCCTGGATGAGAGAGTCGGCAGGTCAGGAACACATGCGGCTTAATCATTGGGGGTTTGGAGGGTGAACAGAGAAACAAGGAGGGATTGGAGTCAAGGAATTGGTGTTTATCAAGGACATGTAAGGAGGTGGAACTCACCTCTATCTGTTGTGGTCCCAGTGAGGGAGAGAAGTAGAGCCCACCTCTTTCTGTAGCCAGTGGTGTTCTGCAGGGGTCGGTGCTGGGTCCCCAACTCTTTACAATCTATATTAACGATTTGGAGGAGGGGACCGAGTGTAACATATCAAAGTTTGCAGATGATACAAAGATGGGAGGGAAAGTAGAAAGTGAGGAGGACATAAAAAACCTACAAGGGGATATAGAGAGGCTGGGTGAGTGGGCGGTGATTTGGCAGATGCAATACAATAGTGGAAAATGTGAGGTTATGCACTTTGGCTGGAAAAATCAGAGAGCAAGTTATTATCTTAATGGCGAGAAACTGGAAAGTACTGCAGTACAAAGGGATCTGGGGGTCCTAGTGCAAGAAAATCAAAAAGTTAGTATGCAGGTGCAGCAGGTGATCAAGAAGGTCAACGGAATGTTGGCTTTTATTGCTAAGGGGATCGATTATAAAAACAGGGAGGTATTGCTGCAGTTATATAAGGTATTGGTGAGACCGCACCTGGAGTACTGCATACAGTTTTGGTGTCCAGACTTAAGAAAATACATACTTGCTCTCAAGGCAGTACAAAGAAGGTTCACTCGGTTAATCCCGGGGATGAGGGGGCTGGACATATGAGGAAAGGTTGAGTAGATTGGGACTCTACTCATTGGAGTTCAGAAGAGTGAGAGGCGATCTTATTGAAACATATAAGATTGTGAAGGGGCTTGATCGGGTGGATGCGGTAAGGATGTTCCCAAGGATGGGTGAAACTAGAACTAGGGGGCATAATCTTAGAATAAGGGGCTTCTCTTTCAAAACTGAGATGAGAAGAAACTTCTTCACTCAGAGGGTAGTAGGTCTGTGGAATTTGCTGCCCCAGGAAGCTGTGGAAGCTACATCATTAAATAAATTTAAAACAGAAATAGACAGTTTCCTAGAAGTAAAGGGAATTAGGGGTTACGGGGAGCGGGCAGGAAATTGGACATGAGGCTGAGTTCCAATCGGTCGAGGGCCTGTGGGTGGCAGAGCGGGCCCAGGGGCTGAGTGGCCTGGTCCTGCTCCTACTTCTTGTGTTCTTTAGATTTGAGGTGAGGATCAGATCAGCCATGATCTTATTGAATGGCGGATCAGGCTCAAAGGGCCGATTGGCCTACTCCTGCTCCTATTTCTTATGTTCTTATGTTATTATGTTGTGGTCCCAGTGAGGGAGAGAAGTAGAGCTCACCTCTGTCTGTAGTGGTCCCAGTGAGGGAGAGAGGTAGAGCTCACCTCTGTCTGTAGTGATCCCAGTGAGGGAGAGAGGTAGAGCTCACCTCTATCTGTTGTGGTCCCAGTGAGGGAGAGAGGTAGAGCTCACCTCTGTCTGTAGTGGTCCCAGTGAGGGAGAGAGGTAGAGCTCAACTCTGTCTGTAGTGGTCCCAGTGAGGGAGAGAGGTAGAGCTCACCTCTATCTGTAGGGGTCCCAGTGAGGGAGAGAGGTAGAGCTCACCTCTATCTGTAGGGGTCCCAGTGAGGGAGAGAGGTAGAGCTCACCTCTGTCTGTAGTGCTCCCGGTGAGGGAGAGAGGTAGAGCTCACCTCTATCTGTAGGGGTCCCAGTGAGGGAGAGAGGTAGAGATCACCTCTATCTGTAGGGGTCCCAGTGAGGGAGAGAGGTAGAGCTCACCTCTATCTGTAGGGGTCCCAGTGAGGGAGAGAGGTAGAGCTCACCTCTATCTGTAGGGGTCCCAGTGAGGGAGAGAGGTAGAACTCACCTCCATCTGTAGGGGTCCCAGTGAGGGAGAGAGGTAGAGCTCACCTCTATCTGTAGGGGTCCCAGTGAGGGAGAGAGGTAGAACTCACCTCCATCTGTAGGGGTCCCAGTGAGGGAGAGAGGTAGAACTCACCTCCATCTGTAGTGGTCCCAGTGAGGGAGAGAGGTAGAACTCACCTCCATCTGTAGTGGTCCCAGTGAGGGAGAGAGGTAGAGCTCACCACTATCTGTAGGGGTCCCAGTGAGGGAGAGAGGTAGAGCCCACCTCTATCTGCGGTGGTCCCAGTGAGGGAGAGAGGTAGAGCTCACCTCTATCTGTAGTGCTCCCAGTGAGGGAGAGAGGTAGAGCTCACCTCTATCTGTAGGGGTCCCAGTGAGGGAGAGAGGTAGAGCCCACCTCTATCTGTAGTGGTCCCAGTGAGGGAGAGAGGTAGAGCTCACCTCTATCTGTAGGGGTCCCAGTGAGGGAGAGAGGTAGAGCTCACCTCTATCTGCGGTGGTCCCAGTGAGGGAGAGAGGTAGAGCTCACCTCTATCTGTAGTGGTCCCAGTGAGGGAGAGAGGTAGAGCTCACCTCTGTCTGTAGGGGTCCCGGTGAGGGAGAGAGGTAGAGCTCACCTCTGTCTGTAGGGGTCCCAGTGAGGGAGAGAGGTAGAGCCCACCTCTGTCTGTAGGGGTCCCAGTGAGGGAGAGAGGTAGAGCTCACCTCTATCTGTAGGGGTCCCAGTGAGGGAGAGAGGTAGAGCTCACCTCTATCTGTAGGGGTCCCAGTGAGGGAGAGAGGTAGAGCTCACCTCTGTCTGTAGGGGTCCCAGTGAGGGAGAGAGGTAGAGCCCACCTCTGTCTGTAGGGGTCCCAGTGAGGGAGAGAGGTAGAGCTCACCTCTATCTGTAGGGTCCCAGTGAGGGAGAGAGGTAGAGCCCACCTCTGTCTGTAGGGACCCAGTGAGGGAGAGAGGTAGAGCTCACCTCTGTCTGTAGGGGTCCCAGTGAGGGAGAGAGGTAGAGCCCACCTCTGTCTGTAGGGACCCAGTGAGGGAGAGAGGTAGAACTCACCTCTGTCTGTAGGGGTCCCAGTGAGGGAGAGAGGTAGAGCTCACCTCTATCTGTAGGGGTCCCAGTGAGGGAGAGAGGTAGAGCTCACCTCTATCTGTAGGGGTCCCAGTGAGGGAGAGAGGTAGAGCCCACCTCTGTCTGTAGGGGTCCCAGTGAGGGAGAGAGGTAGAGCTCACCTCTGTCTGTAGGGACCCAGTGAGGGAGAGAGGTAGAGCTCACCTCTGTCTGTGTGGTCCCAGTGATGGAGAGAGGTAGAGCTCACCTCTGTCTGTGTGGTCCCAGTGATGGAGAGAGGTAGAGCCCACCTCTGTCTGTGTGGTCCCAGTGAGTTAAAGCTCACCCACTATAGATAGATGTTCTCAATGATTGCCTGTCGCACTCCCTATTTAAATTTCCCTCGGATCCCCCATCCCCTTCAAGCTCTCTGACACTAATTCTGCATTTTCCTTTCCAGAATATCACTCCGTGAGATGAGGACTCTGTTGCTGATTCTGGGTTACCTGAGTAAGTACTTTTCATTATAGAGAAACTGCACCCTTTGTACAACCAGAGCAAGTTGTGTTTATTTAACGTCTTCACGTAGAATAATCTCCCATGGTGGTTCAGAGATCTGATCAAGGATCAGATGACATGTCAGAGAAGGAGATGTCTGGAGGGGCGACCAGAAGTTTTAAGAAGGGTCTTAAAGGAGGAGAGGGAGCTGGAGAGGCGGAGAGGTTTAGGAAGGGAATTCCAGAGCTTGAGGTCTGGGTGGCTAAAAGCACAGCTGCCAACGGTGGGGAAAGGGTCATAGAGTCATAAAGTCATACAGCACAGAAAGAGGCCCTTCGGCCCATCGTGTCCACGCCTGCCATCAAGCCCTATCTATTCTAATCCCATTATCCAGCACTTGGTCCGTAGCCTTGTATGCTATGGCGTTTCAAGTGCTCATCTAAATGCTTCTTGAATGTTATGAGGGTTCCTGCCTCTACCACCCTTTCAGGCAGTGAGTTCCAGATTCCAACCACCCTCTGGGTGAAAAAGTTTGTCCTCAAATCCCCTCTAAACCTCCTTCCCCTTACCTTGAAACTATGCCCCCTGGTTATTGACCCCTCTACTAAGGGGAAAAGTTCCTTTCTATCTACCCTATCTATGCCCCGCATAATTTTGTACACATCAATCAGGTTCCCCCCTCAGCCTTCTCTGCTCTCAGGAAAACCACCTCAAACTGTCCAGTCTCTCTTCATAGCTGAAGCACTCCAGCCCGGGTAACATCCTGGTGAATCTCCTCTGCACCCTCTCCAAAGCGATCACATCCTTCCTGTAGTGTGGCGACCAGAACTGCACACAGTATTCCAGCTGTGGCCTAACTAGCGTTTTGTGCAGCTCCATCACAACCTCCCTGCTCTTATATTCGATGCCTCGGCTAATGAGTGGAGGGCAGGTGTTCCAGAGGCTTGAGTCAGAGAAACAGAGAGAGTTGGAGGAGATTACAGAGATCGGGAGGGGCAAAGAAATGAAAGAATTTGAACACGAGGATGAAAATTGTACACCAGAGGCCTTTGCAGACTGCGAACCAATATAGGTCAGCGAGCACTGTGGTGATGTGTGAACGAAACTTGGTGCAAGTTAAGATACAGGAAGCAGAGTGTTGGATGAGCTCAAGTTTATGGAGAGTGGAAGATGGAAGACCGGCCAGGAGAGCATTGGAATAGTTGAAATAAAAACAGAAAATGCAGGAAATAATCAGCAAGTCAGGCAGCATCTGTGGAGAGAGAAACAGAGTCAACGTTTCAGGTCGATGACCCATCGTCAAAACGTTATCGACTTGAAACATTAACTCTGCTTTTCTCTCTCCAAAGATGCTGCCTGACCTGCCGAGTATTTCCAGCATTTTCTGTTTTTATTTCAGATTTCCAGCATCCACAGTATTTTGCCTTTGTAGTGGAATAGTTGAGTCTGGACAAAGATGAGGGTTTCAGCAGAAGATAGGCAGAGGCAAGGGCGGAGATGGCCGATATTGTGGAGGTGGAAGTGGGCGATCTTTGTGATGGAGCGGGTGTAGAATTCGCAATATATCACGATTTTATTAATAAGGAGAAAACACAGAGTTTCGTTCAAACAGCTTTTATTTCAGCAGAATGCTGACAGGTTTAAAGTGGACACAAGCAGCCTGTAAAATGGCCGCCGCACCTTGTGACAGAACATTCTAGACTTTTCAACAGGCAGACAAGATGGCGTTCCAATAAACATTTGTGCAAGATCGATTAAGATTCAGCACAGTGAAGATAATACACGAGACATTATGGGTTTGCAGTATACACATAAATACTGAAATCGGTCTCCCAGGTACAAATGAAAGCCATTGTACCGAGTAATCAAGGGCCCATCCAAAAGACATTAATATGTAAAATCCCAACGACTCTACGATGAGAGAGCCGTTAGCAGGTAGTTATACAAAACACTTGGAAGCCCCAAAAACCCCTCCAGGGAGAACACCGACCGATTTAACAATGGGAGAAATATTAACAGGTACTCAGACATTTACGAGTAGCCCCGAAACCCATTAAGAACGGAGATCACCCATACAAGACATTTGAGCGCCAGACCTTAAACAAAAGAATGGACATTATAGTTGGGCGGGAAACGGAAGATTTTTGCACTATAATTGCAGGCTCCAAACCGTCCATCTTTCTCTTATCATCGTGGCTGCTCCTATGCTCTTGTTTTTCGTAACCTCGTGGCTGCTCCTGTGTACTCGTAGTTGGGCTCGCTCCTGCTTGCCTGTTGCCTCTTTTGAAAAGGACTGTTGAACTTTCTGATCCGTTCGGATCTACCTCGTGTCGCGTAACGAAGACCTATATTGGTAACTGGTATCGGAACCAAAGGCCCGAGATGAGATGAGATGAGATGAGGAGAGAGGAAGACCATATCCATCGCCACGGTCAGTAAATTCCGACCGCGCCTGTAGGTCGATTAGCCAAGTTTTCCTTGCCAGGAAGACTTCTTCGAACTTATAACGAAACATATCGCATCGATGATATAACTGGAATGTGAAAACCACCAATACAGATCTTCATCACAGCAGACGTTCCAGCCTGCTAGCCGGAGCAGCAGAAGCAAGTAAACAAGTGGGACCAGGAGATGATCTGACCGACACGTGGGTGCTGCGGTGGAAAACATCCGATCAGCTATTCGGAATTTCTCCGAGTTATCACGAGTGGTGAGCATGAGTCTCGAAATCCTACGAATCTAGTTAGGATAGATATTGATAGGGGAGGGTTTAAGGATTAAGGATATTTGTAATGTGTGCCCCTATTTACTATGTGCCGTTCGTTCCTCGTTTCCCTAAGATCGACTATATAACTGTTTGTAAGATTGTACTGTCATTAATCTGTGCTTATGACATGTATTTCATAATCTTAAGTATCATGCAATAAAGATTTTCCATTTCGTACCATTCAAACCTAGTCTACATGAGTTTCATCTCCATTACTGCTCTCGCATCTAAGTCCAGTGTCTAGAACCGTAAGGGAGAGTGATTCGAACCACTCACAGGTGTGTCTAGTGTTCCCAGACTGGCTGGAGACCAGAACAGGCAACAAGGCCTAGACCCGCACTGACATACAGGCTGCACAGAGCCGCGGGAATCTCACAGGCTGCGAGACACGCAGGGTCAGAATCCCTTACACGGGTAAGAGGTCGGAAGCTGAGCTCTGTCGGTAGCAGGGCAACATGTTGATGAGAAATAGGAGGGTGCAAAGGATAGGTCATTGGGGGACTCCAGAGGTAACAGGCAGGAGCGGGTAGAGAAGGCTTTGCAGGATATTCTCTGGCTATGACTGGGCAGGTATGAGTGGAACCAGGTGAGCAGCAGTCCCACCCAGCTGGACAAGGGAGGAGAGGCGTTGGAGGAGGATGGTGTGGTCAACCGTGTCAAAGGTTGCCGACAGGTGAAGAAGGCTGAGGAGGGTTAGTGTACCACGGTCACAATCACAGAGGATGTCAGTTGTGACTTTAACAAGAGCCGTTTCAGGGCTGTGCCAGGAGTGGAAACCTAATTGGAGAGGTTCAAACATGGAGTTCATATTTAAAACCTTAAATTCCTATTAATTATACTTTTAGTAGCCAGCAGATTTAAAATGTATGCATTTGTAACAGATCTTTAATATTTGCATTCTTGATTGATATTATTTATTATGCATCTGTAATATTTATTTGCATTATTGATTATTATGCATTTGGAATAGATCTTTAATATTTGTCTCATTGATGTTATTTATTGTGGATTTGGAATAGAGCTTTAATATTTGTCTTATTATTTGATATTATTTATTGTGGATTTGGAATAGATCTTTAATATTTGTCTCATTGATGATATTATTTATTGTGGATTTGGAATAGATCTTTAATATTTGTCTCATTGATATTATTTATTGTGGATTTGGAATAGATCTTTAATATTTGTCTCATTGATGATATTATTTATTGTGGATTTGGAATAGATCTTTAATATTTGTCTCATTATTTGATATTATTTATTGTGGATTTGGAATAGATCTTTAATATTTGTCTCATTGATGATATTATTTATTGTGGATTTGTAATAGATCTTTAATATTTGTCTCATTGATGATATTATTTATTGTGGATTTGGAATAGATCTTTAATATTTGTCTCATTATTTGATATTATTTATTGTGGATTTGGAATAGATCTTTAATATTTGTCTCATTGATGATATTATTTATTGTGGATTTGGAATAGATCTTTAATATTTGTCTCATTGATGATATTATTTATTGTGGATTTGGAATAGATCTTTAATATTTGTCTCATTATTTGATATTATTTATTGTGGATTTGGAATAGATCTTTAATATTTGTCTCATTGATGATATTATTTATTGTGGATTTGTAATAGATCTTTAATATTTGTCTCATTGATGATATTATTTATTGTGGATTTGGAATAGATCTTTAATATTTGTCTCATTGTTTGATATTATTTATTGTGGATTTGGAATAGATCTTTAATATTTGTCTCATTGTTTGATATTATTTATTGTGGATTTGTAATAGATCTTTAATATTTGTCTCATTGATGATATTATTTATTGTGGATTTGGAATAGATCTTTAATATTTGTCTCATTGTTTGATATTATTTATTGTGGATTTGGAATAGATCTTTAATATTTGTATTATTAATTGATATTATTTATTCTCCTCCTTCTTGGACTCGAGATAATTGAGGAAATGTTATATCTTTAAGATTCTCCGTAATCATTGTTCTTTACTTATGCAAATATTGTTAATCTTTATCTACTTCTTTCTAATATTTCGCTAAATGTATTTGTTCTTTTAATTTAATAGTTATATTTATATATTGGTACATTTAAAAATGAATTACATTGATTTATTTGGTTATATTTCCCATTGTGATTTATTTGTTATGATTCCATTCAGTTTTTATATTTATCATAATATTTATATTTCATGTACATATACTCAGTGTTTAGATAGTATATTTAGCAGATCATTTATACAATGTATCATTGAAATACTATTTATAGTCAGCCTCCAATTTATTTATATATTCAATATTTATGTATATATAATTTAATAGTTTTATCAATGAAGTACCAGCAACAGAGAGTTATTCCAAATCTAATTTCATCTGGGGACTGAGATCATAGAATCATACAGCACAGCAAGAGGCCATTCAACCCATCGTGCCGGCTCTTTGAAGGAGCTGTCCAAATCGTCCCAAGGCCCCTGGCTCTTTCCCCATAACCCTGCAAATGCTTCCTTTTCAATATTTCTCCAATTCCCTTTTGAAAGTTACTTTTGAATCTGCTGCCACCACCCTTTCAGGCAGTGCATTCCAGGTCATCGTAACTCGCTGCAGAAAATACGTTTTTCCTCATCTCCCCTCTGGTTCTTTTGCCAATTATCTTCAATCTGTGTCCTCTGGTTACGAACCTGCTGCCACTGGAAACAATTTCTCCCTATCTACTCTCTCAAACCCCTTCATGTTGTTGAACACCTCTGTTAGGTCCCTGCTTCAATTTCTCTGCTCGAAGGAGAACAACCCCAGCTTCTCCACATAACTGAAGTCGCTCATCCCTGGTCCGATTCTAGTCAATCTCCAATGCACCCTCTCGCTAAGGCATTGCCATCCTTCCCAAAGTGTGTTGCCCAGAATTGAAAGAAAGACTTGCATTTATATAGCGCCTTTCACGACCACCAGATGTCTCAAAGCGCTTTACAGCCAATGAAGTACTTTTGGAGTGTAGTCACTGTTGTATTGTGGGAAGCACAGCAGCCAATTTGCACACAGCAAGCTCCCACAAACAGCAATGTGCTAATGACCAGATAATCTGTTTTTGTTATGTTGGTTGAGGGATATATATTGGTCAGGACAGCAGGGATAACTCCCCTGCTCTTCTTCAAAATAGTGCCATGGGATCTTATACATCCACCTGAGAGAGCAGACGGGGCCTCGGTTGAACGTCTCATCTGAAAGACGGCACCTCCGACAGTGCGGCACTCCCTCAGCACTGCACTGGAGTGTCAGCCTAGCTTTATGTGCTACAAGTCCCTGGAGTGGGACTGTGAACCCACAACCTTTTAGACTCAGAGGCGAGTGAACTACCCACTGAGCCACAGCTGACACTACGACAATGTTGGCCTGTAAAAAGTGGGAGGATGTTGTGTTTTCCAGAGAATGCTCACAGACTGAGAACAACAGACGCTTCTTATCAGTGGCACAGATAAGATCTGCTGAAGGCCACAGGTGCACATTCAGCAACATATGCAAACCCGAGTGAGGAGACAGCGAGAGCTGGGAAAATGTTTGTGTAACCAGAACACAGGACACTGTGAGGCACCTGACCACACGTCAATGTCCCAGACACTGACTGCTGCTCCCCCGCTAACATTGGGACAGTAAAGGGACTGCGATGGTCTCTGCATTTAAATCTAGTCAAGCATCACCGAGGGTGCATTTGGCAAAGGATTAGTGCAGTCTCTACAGCAGAGGGGGTTATAGAGAGACCATTGCCCAGTACTGACCCATTACTGATATGGGAGGGCTTCATCCTGTGAATATTCTCCCTCTAACACTCAGTGCCCATTAAAGTTCCAACATACCTTTCGGGGTACGGTAGCGGTTATGTTACTGGACCAGTAATCCAGAGGCCTGTATTAATGATCTGGAGACGGTGAGTTCAAATCCTGCCACGGCAGCTGGGGAATTTAAATTAACTTAATTAAATAAATTTGGAACAAAAATCTAGTATCATATAACTACCAGATGGTTGTAAACATCCATCTGGTTCAATAATGTCCTTTAGTAAAAGGAAATCTGCCGTCCTTACCTGGTCTGGCTTATATGTGACTCCAGACCCACAGCAATGTGGTTGACTCTTAACTGCCCTGTGAAACGGCCTAGCAAGCCACTCAGTTGTTTCGATAAGGTGGCCCCCCACCGCCTTCTTGAGGGCAATTAGGGATGGGCAATAAATGCTGGGCTTTCCAGCGATGCCTACATCCTGTGACTCCCTCATCACTGCACTGGGAGTGTCAGCCCAGCTTTATGTGCTCGAGTCCCTGGAGTGGGATTTGAACCCACAACCTTCTGACTCAGAGGCGAGTGTGCTACAGCTGACACTGAATTGGACACAATACTCCCGCTGAGGCCGAACCAGTCATTTATAAATGTTCAGCATAACTTCTTTGCTTTTGTACTCTATGCCTCTATTTATAAAATTGAGAGGTCGCACAACACCAGGTTATAGTCCAACAGTTTTATTTTAAATCACAAGCTTTCGGAGTTACAACTCCTTCGTCGGGTGAAGTGAGGAGATACAGAATCGTCAAAGCATATATAGATAGAGAACAATGCATGTGTAACTTACAATTGCAGACAACTAAATTCAATCATCCTGACTGTTTATCTGCCGAGGTGTGATAAAGTTAATCAGGTCAGCCAGGAAGGTACCACATCAAAGACATAGCAAGATACAACTGAGACAATGAGGTGGAGTCGCATGGGGTCTAACGTGTCAAAAGCTGCCGTCTGTATGTAAAACGATTAACTTTAAAATTTTTACTTTTTTACTGGGAATCACATCTGTGAACAAGCCAACGACGACTCGAGTCCGGATCACGTCATGTATCGTGACATAAACCCAAGATCCCGGTTGAGACCGTCTTCATGAGTGCGGAACTTGGCTATCAGTTTCTGCTCGATGATTTTGCGTTGTCGTGTTTTCCTAAGGCCGCCTTGGAGAACGCTTACCCGCAGATCCGAGGCTGAATGTCCTTGACTGCTGAAGTGTTCTCCGACTGGGAGGTAACAATCCTGCCTGGCGATTGTTGTGCGGTGCTCGTTCATACGTTGTCTCAGTGTCTGCATGGTCTCGCCGATGTACCATGCCGCGGTGCATTCTTTCCTGCAACTTATGAGGTAGACAAAGTTGGCCGAGTCACATGAGTATGTACCATGTACCTGGTGGGTAGTGTCCTCACGTGTGATGATGGTATCTGTGTTGATGATCTGGCATGTCTTGCAGAGTTTGCCGTGGCAGGGTTGTGTGGTGTCGTGGTCGCTGTTATCCTGAAAGCTAGGGTAATTTGCTGCGAACGATGGTACTTCTGAGGTTAGGCGGCTGTTTGAAGGCAAGTAGTGGAGGCGTGGGGATGGCCTTAGCGAGGTGTTTGTCGTCATCGATGACATGTTGAAGGCTGCAAAGAACATGGCGTAGTTTCTCCGCTCCGGGGAAGTACTGGACGACGTAGGGTACCCTGTTGGTTGTGTCCCGTGTTTGCCTTCTGAGGAGGTCTATGCGATTTTTCGCTGTGGCCCGTCGGAACTGTCGATCGATGAGTCGAGCGTCATATCCCGTTCTTACGAGGGCATTTTTCAGCGTCCGTAGGTGTCCATTGCGTTCCTCCTCGTCTGAGCAGATCCTGTGTATTCGCAGGGCTTGTCCATAGGGGATGGCTTCTTTAACCTGGTTAGGGTGGAAGCTGGAGAAGTGGAGCATCGTGAGGTTGTCCGTGGGCTTGCGGTAGAGTGAAGTGCTGAGGTGTCCGTCTTTGATGGAGATTCGTGTGTCCAGGAATGAAACCGATTCTGAGGAGTAGTCCATGGTGAGTTTGATGGTGGGATGGAACTTGTTTATGTTATCGTGTAGTCTTTTCAGTGATCCTTCGCCATGGGTCCAAAGGAAGAAAATGTCGTCGATGTATTTGGTGTACAGCGTTGGCTGGAGGTCCTGTGCAGTGAAGAAGTCTTGCTCGAACTTGTGCATGAAGATGTTGGCGTATTGGGGTGCGAATTTGGTCCCCATGGCTGTTCCGTGTGTTTGCCCAGGATCCCATGTGCTAAATAGCTTCATGAACTTGTCATGCCACATTTAAAGACTTGTGTACGTTCACCCACAGGTCTCCCTGTTCATCCAACCCCTTTAAAATTGTTTCATTTGGTTTTTAATGTCTCTCCTGACTCTTCCTTCCAAAATGCATCACTTCACATTTCTCTGTGTTAAATTTCATCTGCCAGGTGTCTGCACATTTCACCAGTCTGCCTAAGTCCTCCTGAAGTCTGACATTTCGGACAAAAGCTCATGATATTTCTCATTGAACATAGCGTGACAAACCTTCTGCACTGAGTGTTCATCTGGGGCCTGAGATACCCCATGATATCTCTCACTGACCACCGAGTGTCCCCACCATCTGCACTCAATGTTCACCTGGGGACTGAGATACCCCATGATATCTCTCACTGACCACCGAGTGTCCCCACCATCTGCACTCAATGTTCACCTGGGGACTGAGATACCCCATGATATCTCTCACTGACCATCGAGTGTCCCCCACAATCTGTACTCAGTGTTCACCTGGGGACTGAGATACCTCGTGATATCTCTCACTGACCATCGAGTGTCCCCACCATCTGCACTCAGTGTTCACCTGGGGACTCAGATACCCCATGATATCTCTCACTGACCATCGAGAGTCCCCACCATCTGTACTCAGTGTTCACCTGGGGACTGAGATACCCCATGATATCTCTCACTGACCACCGAGTGTCCCCACCATCTGCACTCAATGTTCACCTGGCGACTGAGATACCCCATGATATCTCTCACTGACCATCGAGTGTCCCCCACAATCTGTACTCAGTGTTCACCTGGGGACTGAGATACCCCATGATATCTCTCACTGACCACCGAGTGTCCCCACCATCTGCACTCAATGTTCACCTGGCGACTGAGATACCCCATGATATCTCTCACTGACCATCGAGTGTCCCCACCATCTGTACTCAGTGTTCACCTGGGGACTGAGTTACCGCATGATATCTCTCACTGACCATCGAGTGTCCCCCACAATCTGTACTCAGTGTTCACCTGGGGACTGAGATACCCCAGAATATCTCTCACTGACCATCGAGTGTCCCCCACCATCTGTACTCAGTGTTCACCTGGGGACTGAGATACCTCATGATATCTCTCACTCACCATCGTGTGTCCCTCACCATCTGCACTCAGTGTTCACCTGGGGACTGAGCTACCCCGTGATATCTCTCACTGACCATCGAGTGTCCCTCACCATCTGCACTCAGTGTTCACCTGGGGAATGAGATACCTCGTGATATCTCTCACCTGGTTTAGTGAAGGAGGAATGTGTCCAACTTTAACTTGGGGAATTTTCTAGCAGGGTGGAGAGTGAACCTGAGTTTATTGGTACTTCCGGGGGGTAGAAGCCAACACTAACCACCTTTCTGTCACTCAGTCGCAGGCTCCGCACTCACTGACCCGTGTGTAAAGCACACAGTCCTGGACCAGTCCTGGAGGAGCACGGATTGCAGTGGGACTCAATGCTACCGCCAGTGGAAGTGTGATAACAATCTTGACTACGGATGGTACAGATTTCAGAGGTAATGTAAAGGGAAAATTAGAGATAAACTAGTTGATACGTGAGGAGTAAATGTAAAAAATAGAACCAGGTGTGAGTGCAAGAATGGTAACTGCTGGGAGACCGGGATTATCAATCAGAGTAAATTGGCAGGGAGTAGATACAGGGAAAGGGGAACAATCGCACTCTACAGAGAGAAACACAGAGATTAAAGGGGGAAACACTGGATACAGGGCAATATAGAACAGGGACAGAGAATAGAGGGAGATACCCGGGATAGAGGGGAATGTAGAACGGGGACAGAGAGTAAAGAGAGTTACCCGGGATAGAGGGGAATATAGAACGGGGACAGAGAGTAAAGGGAGATACCCGGGATAGAGGAGTATATAGAACAGGGACAGAGAATAGAGGGAGATACCCGGGATAGAGGGGAATGTAGAACGGGGACAGAGAGTAAAGAGAGTTACCCGGGATAGAGGGGAATATAGAACGGAGACAGAGAGTAAAGGGACATACCCAGGATAGAGGGGAATATTGAACGTGGACAGAGAGTAAAGGGAGTTACCCGGGATAGAGGGGAATATAAAACGGGTACAGAGAGTAAAGGGTGATACCAGGAATAGAGGGGAATATAGAACGAGGACAGAGAGTGAAGGAGATACCCGGGATAGAGGGGAATATAGAACGGGGACAGAGAGTAAAGGGAGATACCCGGGATAGAGGGGAATATAGAACAGGGACAGTGAGTAAAGGGAGATACCCGGGATAGAGGAGCAATATAGAACGGGGACAGAGAGTAAAGGAAGATACCCGGGATAGATGGGAATATAGAACGAGGACAGAGAGTGAAGGAGATACCCGGGATAGAGGCGAATATAGGACAGGGACAGAGAGTAAAGGGAGATACCCAGGATAGAGGAGCAATATAGAACGGGGACAGAGAGTAAAAGGAGATACCCGGGATAGAGGGGAATATAGAACGGGGACAGAGAGTAAAGGGAGATACCCAGGATAGAGGGGTATATAGAACGGAGACAGAGAGTAAAGGGAGATACCCGGGATAGTGGGGAATATAGAATGGGGACAGAGAGTAAAGGCAGATACCCGGGATAGAGGGAATATAGAACGGAGACAGAGAGTAAAGGAAGATACCCGGGAAAGAGAGGAATATAGAACGGGGACAGAGAGTAAAGGGAGATACCCGGGACAGAGGGGAATATAGAACGGGGACAGAGAGTAAAGGGAGATACCCGGGACAGAGGGGAATATAGAACGGGGACAGAGAGTAAAGGAAGATACCCGGGAAAGAGAGGAATATAGAACGGGGACAGAGAGTAAAGGGAGATACCCGGGACAGAGGGGAATATAGAACGGGGACAGAGAGTAAAGGAAGATACCCGGGAAAGAGAGGAATATAGAACGGGGACAGAGAGTAAAGGGAGATACCCGGGATAGAGGGGAATATAGAACGGGGACAGAGAGTAAAGGAAGATACCCGGGAAAGAGAGGAATATAGAACGGGGACAGAGAGTAAAGGGAGATACCCGGGATAGAGGGGAATATAGAACGGAGACAGAGAGTAAAGGGAGATACCCGGGATAGAGGGGAATATAGAACGGGGACAGAGAGTAAAGGGAGATACCCGGGATAGAGGGGAATATAGAACGGGGACAGAGAGTAAAGGGAGATACCCGGGATAGAGGGGAATATAGAACGGGGACAGAGAGTAAAGGGAGATACCCGGGATAGAGGGGAATATAGAACGGGGACAGAGAGTAAAGGGAGATACCTGGGATAGAGGGGAATATAGAACGGGGACAGAGAGTAAAGGGAGATACCCGGGATAGAGGGGAATATAGAACGGGGACAGAGAGTAAAGGGAGATACCCGGGATAGAGGGGAATATAGAACGGGGACAGAGAGTAAAGGGAGATACCCGGGATAGAGGGGAATATAGAACGGGGACAGAGAGTAAAGGGAGATACCCGGGATTGAGGGGAATATAGAACCGGGACAGAGAGTAAAGGGAGATACCCGGGATAGAGGGGATATACAGAACGGATACAGAGAATAAAGGGAGATACCCGGGATAGAGGGGAATATAGAGCATGGAAAGAGAGTAAAGGGAGATACCCGGGATAGAGGTGATTATAGAACGGGGACAGAGAGTAAAGGGAGATGCCAGGATAGAGGGGATATAGAATGGGGACAGAGTGTAAAGGGAGATACCCGGGATAGAGGTGATTATAGAACGGGGACAGAGAGTAAAGGACGGGCCCCAGTTTCTGTTACTCTCTGCCGGTCCCAGTCTTTCTATCAGTTAATAAGGTCCATCAGTTCAGGGGCTGACTCTGTGATTGTTGTTTCAGTTCTGGTGGATGGAAGATTCCGGAGACTGTTGTCCCAATCCATCACTGCTGCACAAAATATCCAGGCTGGTTAAAGGGTACTTTCAGATTTTATAATATCAGATTTACATTCACTGTCCCGCACTGTTCACATCGGTTACATTCTTCAATATTTACAAACCTCATTTCAGGAGCTCATCCCACCGTGGGACAGGGTGAAGTGACGAGGACAGTTTGTTTTCACTGGTTTGAAAATCCTGCCACTGGTCCCGGGAGATAAAGGTCAAAAACTGCTCCAGTTACTTTGTTTATGAGTTGAAGCCGACACGCTGGTGTCACTATGCTTATTGCACAGGTACGTGGCTGTTTATAACTGACCCAGAGGGGTGACTCTGGGATGTCCCATTTCATCAACAGAAATAACAAAGTTACACGCGCCCCTCCTTTGTGCAAGGGGCACAAGGAATGAAAGAACTGAAGCATTTAGTTTATTTTCACCAGAACTATAGGGAACTGAATCAGGCTGTGTTCTCCGTGTCTGTTGAACACGCTGCACCGTGCAGTGCCCGTGGGTCGCGATTCACCCCGAGTGTAGCGCTGGGCACCGCACGCTCAGTCTCCAGGGCACACTGTGGGTTGTGGGCTGAGGTGACCAGGGGCAGCAATGCATGACTGAGGGGCGTGGCTTGTTATTGTATTTTAGGGGATTGGGATGCAGCGGCTGAGGGGCGTGGCTTGTTGTGTTTTAGGGGATTGGGATGCAGTGACTGAGGGGCGTGCATTGCAAGAACAGCAACAGCGACATGTTGCATTTTATAAATGTCTTTAACATAGTAAAACGTCCCAAGGCACATCACAGGAGAGGAATCAGATAGAAAATTTGACGCCGCGCCACATTCGGTGATGTTTGGACAGGTGTGATTTTGGTTTGAAGGAGCGTCTTAATGGAGGAGAGAGAGGCGGAGAGGTTTAGGGAGGGAATTCCAGAGCTTAGGGCCCAGGCAGCTGAAGGCACAGCCGCCAATGGTGGTGTGAATGAGATCGAGTAGGCGCAAGAGGCCAGAATTGGAGGGGCGCAGAGATCTCGAAGGGTTGTAGTGCTGGAGGAGGTTACATTGCGAGGGAGGGGCGAGACCGTTGAGGGATGAGAATTGTAAAATGGAGGCATTGTCAGACCGGGAGCCAGTGTAGGTCAGCGAGCACAAAGGTGATGGGTGAACGGGACTTGGTGAGAGTGAGGACACAGGCAGCAGAGTTTTGGATGACCTCAAGTTTATGGAGTGTGGATGATGGGAGGCCAGACAGCAGTGTATTGGAATAATCCAGTCTAGAGATAGGAAAGGCACGGATGAGGGTTTCAGCAGCAGATGAGCTGAGGCAGGAGCAGAGACGGGAGATATTACGGAGGTAGAAGTAGGTGTTGTCAGTGAGGGAGAGGATATGGGTCCAGAAGCTCATCTCAGGGACAAATAGGACACCAGGTTGCGAACAGCCATTTGCAGTCTCACACAGTGGCCAGGAAGAGGGATGGAGCTTGTGGCGGGGACCGAAGACAATGGCTTTGGTCTTCTCAATATTTTAAGTTGCAGAAATTTATGTAGAGCTGGGTGTCATCGGCATAAACGTGGAATCTGAAGTTGTGTTTTCAAACAATTTCACACTGAAAATCGAGTGTCCCTCACCATCTGCACTGAGTGTTCACCTGGGGACTGAGATACCCCATGATATCTCTCACTGACGATCGAGTGTCCCTCGCCATCTGCACTCAGTGTTCACCTGGGGACTGTGATACCCCATGATATCTCTCACTGACCATCGAGTGTCCCTCACCATCTGCACTCAGTGTTCACCTGGGGACTGAGATACCCCATGATATCTCTCACTGACCATCGAGTGTCCCTCACCATCTGCTCTCAGTGTTCACCTGGGGACTGAGATACCCCATGATATCTCTCACTGACCATCGAGTGTCCCTCACCATCTGCACTCAGTGTTCACCTGGGGACTGAGATACCCCATGATATCTCTCACTGACGATCGAGTGTCCCTCACCATCTGCACTCAATGTTCACCTGGGGACTGAGATACCCCGTGATATCTCTCACTGCCCATCAAGTGTCCCTCACCATCTGCACTCAGTGTTCACCTGGGGACTGAGATACCCCGTGATATCTCTCACTGCCCATCGAGTGTCCCTCACCATCTGCACTCAGTGTTCACCTGGGGACTGAGATACCCCAGAATATCTCTCACCTGGTTTAGAGAAGGAGGAATGTGTCCAACTTTAACTTGGGGAATTTTCTAGCAGGGTGGAGAGTGAACCTGAGTTTATTGGTACTTCCGGGGGGTAGAAGCCAACATTAACCATCTTTCTGTCACTCAGTCGCAGGCTCCGCACTCACTGACCCGTGTGTAAATCACACAGTCCTGGACCAGTCCTGGAGGAGCACGGATTGCAGTGGGACGCAATGCTCTGGCGAGCTGATGAGTGATAAGAATCTTGACTACGGATGGTACAGATTTCAAAGGTAATGTAAAGGGAAAATTAGAGATAAACTAGTTGATACGTGAGGAGTAAATGTAAAAAATAGAACCAGGTGTGAGTGCAAGAATGGAAACTGCTGGGAGACCGGGATTATCAATCAGAGGAATGTGGCAGGGATTGGATACAGGGAAAGGGGAACAATCGGACTCTACAAGAGAGAAACACAGAGAGTAAAGGGGGAAACACTGGATAGGGGGAATATAGAACGGGAACAGAGAGTAAAGGGAGATACCCGGGATAGAGGGAATATAGAACGGGAACAGAGAGTAAAGGGAGATACCCGGGATAGAGGGGAATATAGAACGGGACAGAGAGTAAAGGGAGATACCCGGGATATAGGGGAATGTAGAACGGGGACAGAGAGTAAAGAGAGTTACCCGGGATAGAGTGGAAGATAGAACGGGGACAGAGAGTAAAGGGAGATACCCGGGATAGAGGGAATATAGTACGTGGACAGAGAGTAAAGGGAGATACCCGGGAAAGAGGGAATATAGAACGGGGACAGAGAGTAAAGGGAGATACCCGGGATAGAGGGGAATATAGAACGGGGACAGAGAGTAAAGTTGGATACCCAGGATAGAGGGGAATATAGAACGAGGACAGAGAGTGAAGATGATACCCGGGATAGAGGGGAAGATAGAACGGGGACAGAGAGTAAAGGGAGATACCCGGGATAGAGGGGAAGATAGAACGGGGACAGAGAGTAATGGGAGATACCCGGGATAGAGGGGAATATAGAACGAGGACAGAGAGTGAAGGAGTTACCCGGGATAGAGGGGAATATAGAACGGGGACACAGAGTAAAGGGAGATACCTGGGATAGAAGGGAATATAGAACGGGGACAGAGTGTAAAGGGAGATACCCGGGATAGAGGGGAATATAGAATGAGGATAGAGAGTAAAGGGAGATACCCGGGATGGAGGGGAATATAGAACGGGGACAGAGAGAAAAGGGAGATACGCGGGATAGAGGGGAATTTAGAACGGGGACAGAGAGTAAAGGGAGATACCCGGATAGAGGGAAATATAGAACAGGGACAGAGAGTAAAGGGAGATACCCGGGTTAGAGGGAAATATAGAACGGGGACAGAGAGTAAAGGGAGTTACCCGGGATAGAGGGGAATATAGAACGGAGACAGAGAGTAAAGGGAGATTCCCGGGATAGAGGGGAATATAGAACAGGGACAGAGAGTAAAGGGAGATACCCAGGATCGAGGGGAATATAGAACGGAGACAGAGAGTAAAGGGAGATTCCCGGGATAGAGGGGAATATAGAACAGGGACAGAGAGTAAAGGGAGATACCCGGGTTAGAGGGAAATATAGAACGGGGACAGAGAGTAAAGGAAGATACCCGGGATAGAGGGGAATATAGAACGGGGACAGAGAGTAAAGGGAGTTACCCGGGATAGAGGGGAATATCGAACGGGGACAGCGAGTAAAGGGAGATACCCGGGTTAGAGGGAAATATAGAACGGGGACAGAGAGTAAAGGGAGATACCCGGGATAGAGAGGAATATAGAACGGGGACAGAGAGTAAAGGGAGATACCCAGGATAGAGGGGAATATAGAACGGGGACAGAGAGTAAAGGGAGTTACCCGGGATAGAGGGGAATATAGAACGGGGACAGAGAGTAAAGGGAGATACCCGGGATAGAGGGGAATATAGAACGGGGACAGAGAGTAAAGGGAGATACCTGGGATAGAGGGGAATATAGAACGGGGACAGAGAGTAATGGGAGATAACCGGGAGAGAAGGGAATATAGAACAGGGACAGAGAGTAAATGGAGATACCCGGGATTGAGGGGAATAAAGAACGGGGACAGAGAGTAAAGGGAGATACCCGGGATAGAGGGGAATATAGAACATGGACGGAGAATAAAGAGAGATACACGGGATAGAGGGGAATATAGAACATGGACGGAGAATAAAGAGAGATACCCGGGATAGAGGGGAATATAGAACGAGGACAGAGAGTGAAGGAGTTACCCGGGATAGAGGGGAATATAGAACGGGGACACAGAGTAAAGGGAGATACCTGGGATAGAAGGGAATATAGAACGGGGACAGAGTGTAAAGGGAGATACCCGGGATAGAGGGGAATATAGAACGAGGACAGAGAGTAAAGGGAGATACCCGGGATAGAGGGAATATAGAACGGGGACAGAGAGTAAAGGGCGATACCCGGGATAGAGGGGAATATAGAACGGGGACAGAGAGTAAAGGGAGATTCCCGGGATAGAGGGGAATATAGAACGGGGACAGAGAGTAAAGGGAGATACCCGGGATTGAGGGGAATATAGAACGGGGACAGGGAGTAAAGGGGAGATACCCGGGATAGAGGGGAATATAGATCGGAAATAGAGAGTAAAGGAAGATACCCAGGATAGAGGGGAATATAGAACGGGGACAGAGAGTAAAGGGAGATACCCGGGATAGATGGGAATATAGAACGGGGACAGAGAGTAAAGGGAGATACCCGGGATAGAGGGGAATATAGAACGGGGACAGAGAGTAAAGGGAGATACCTGGGATAGAGGGGAATATAGAACGGGGACAGAGAGTAAAGGGAGATACCCGGGATAGAGGGAATATAGTACGTGGAAAGAGAGTAAAGGGAGATACCCGGGAAAGAGGGAATATAGAACGGGGACAGAGAGTAAAGGGAGATTCCCGGGATAGAGGAGAATATAGAACGGGGACAGAGAGTAATGGGAGATACCCGGAATAGAGGGGAATATAGAACGAGGACAGAGTGTAAAGGGAGATACCCGGGATAGAGGGGAACATAGAACGGGGACAGAGAGTAAAGGGAGATACCCGGGATAGAGGGGAATATAGAATGGGGACAGAGAGTAAAGGGAGATACCTGGGATAGAGGGCTATATAGAACAGCGACAGAGAGTAAAGGGAGATACCCGGGATAGAGGGGAATATAGAACCGGGACAGAGAGTAAAGGGAGATACCCGGGATAGAGGGGATATACAGAACGGATACAGAGAATAAAGGGAGATACCCGGGATAGAGGGGAATATAGAGCATGGAAAGAGAGTAAAGGGAGATACCTGGGATAGAGGGGAATATAGAATGGGGACAGAGTATAAAGGATGGGCCCCAGTTTCTGTTACTCTCTGCCGGTCCCAGTCTTTCTGTCAGTTAATAAGGTTCATCAGCTCAGGGTCTGACTCTGTGATTTTTGTTTCAGTTCTGGTGGATGGAAGATTCCCGAGACGGATGTCCCAGAGATGCACTGCTCCACAAACGCTCCAGGCTGGTTAAACGGTACTTTCAGACTTTATAATACCTGATTCACATACACTGTTCCGCACTGTTCACTGTGTTTGCATTCTTCAATATTTACAAACCTCATTTCAGGAGCTCATCCCACCGTGGTACAGGGTGAAGTGACGAGGACAGTTTGTTTTCACTGGTTTGAAAGTTCCTGCCACTGGTCCCGGGAGATAAAGGTCAAAAACTGCTCCAGTTACTTTGTTTATGAGTTGAAGCCCACACGCTGGTACAACTATGCTTATTGCACAGGTACGTGTCTGTTTATAACTGACCAAGAGGGGTGACTCTGGGATGTCCCGTGTCATCAACAGAAATAACACAGTTACACGTGCCCCTCCTTTGTGTAATGAGTGAAGGATCTGAAACACGAACTTTACTTTTCGCCTAAGCTATAGGGAACTGAATCAGACGCTGTTCTCAGTCTCTATCGGACACTCTGTTCCCTGCAGTGCCCACGGATCGCGAGAGGCCCCAAGTACAGAGCTGCAGCAACAACAAAAACAACATCTTGAATTTATATAGCGCCTTCAATGTAGTAAAACGCCCCAAGATGTTTACGCACGACCCAGCGGCTCTCCAGCACCCACGGGCGCGCCTCGCCCAAAGTCTAGTGCTGGGCACCGCAGGCTCCCTCTACAGGCTTTACAGGTGACGGGGAATGGGATTGGAGTATTCTGGTTAATATAAAGACTGGTGTCAGACACACTCTGTACTCCAGTACCAGACTGGTGATCTGATGTGCTGTTCTTCAATCCTCCACTCTCCCATGTCACGGGGAATAGGATTGGAGTATTCTGGTTTATATAAAGACTGGTGTCAGACACACTCTGTACTCCAGTACCAGCCTAGTGATCTGATCTGCTGTTCTTCACTCCTCCACTCTCCCATGTGTCTCTCACTTTATTACAGATCCAGAGACATCCACATCTCAGGAACACGAGCAACCACCGAATCAAGAAGCCACTGACGATTCATCCACTATCCCAGCGGGGTCTGCAGCCTCAGGTATCGGTCTTGTGGTGCGCCGTCTATACAGGCTGTTCAGGCAATGTGACTCCTGAAAAGCTGAGTCACTGAGAATCATTCAGGCTCCATCTGAGGGGAGAGGGATGCAGTGAGTGAGGGGAGTGGGAGGAGGAGAGTGGGGGAGTGGGATGAGGGGTCTGAGGGGAGTGGGATGAGGAGACTGAGGGGAGTGGGATGAGGAGACTGAGGGGAGTGGGAAGAGGAGACTGAGGGGAGTGGGAAGAGGAGACTGAGGTGTGTGGGATGAGGAGATGGTGGGGAGTGGATTGAGGAGACTGAGGGGAGGGGAATGAGGAGACTGAGGGGAGTGGGATGAGGAGACTGAGGGGAGGGGAATGAGGAGACTGAGGGGAGTGGGAAGAGGAGACTGAGGGGAGTGGGAAGAGGAGACTGAGGGGAGTGGGAAGAGGAGACTGAGGGGAGTGGGAAGAGGAGACTGAGGGGAGTGGGAAGAGGAGACTGAGGGGAGTGGGAAGAGGAGACTGAGGTGTGTGGGATGAGGAGATGGTGGGGAGTGGATTGAGGAGACTGAGGGGAGGGGAATGAGGAGACTGAGGGGAGTGGGATGAGGAGACTGAGGGGAGTGTGATGAGACTGAGAGGAGTGTGATGAGGAGACTGAGGGGAGTGTGATGAGACTGAGGGGAGTGGGACGAGGTGACTTTGGGGAGCGGGATGAGTAGACTGAGGTGAGTGGGATGAGGTGACTGAGGGGAGTGGGATGAGGAGACTGAGGGAACTGGGATGAGTAGACTGAGGGGAGTGGGATGAGTGACTGAGCGGAGTGGGATGAGGAGACTGTGCAGAGTGGGATGAGGAGACGTAGGGGAGCGGGGTGAGGAGACTGTGGGGAGTGGGATGAGGATACTGAGGGAAGTGGGATGACGAGACTGAGCCGAATGTGATGAGACTGAGGATAGTGGGATGAGGAGACTGGGGAGTGCGATGAGGAGACTGAGGAGAGCGGATGAGGAAATGGAGGGGAGTGGGTTGAGGAGACTTTATGGAGTGGGATGACGAGACTGAGGGCAGTGGGAAGAGGAGACTGAGGAGAGCGGATGAGGAGATGGAGGGGAGTGGGTTGAGAAGACTTTATGGAGTGGGATGACGAGACTGAGGGCAGTGGGATGAGGAGACTGAGGAGAGCGGATGAGGAGATGGAGGGGAGTGGGTTGAGGAGACTTTATGGAGTGGGATGACGAGACTGAGGGCAGTGGGATGAGGAGACTGAGGGGAGTGGGATGACGAGACTGAGGGGAGTGGGATGACGCGACTGAGGGCAGTGGGATGAGGAGACTGAGGGGAGTGTGATGAGGAGACTGAGGGGAATGTGATGAGAATGAGGAGTGGGATGACGAGACTGAGTGGAGTGGGATGAGGAGGCTGCGGGGAGTGGGATGAGGAGACTGAGGAGAGTGGGATGAGGAGACTGAGGGGAGTGGGATGCGGAGACTGAGGAGAGTGGGATGAGGAGACTGAGGGGATAGGGATGGGGAGACTATGGGGAGTGGGATGAGGAGACTGAGGGGAGTGGGATGAGGAGACTGAGGGGAGTGGGATGAGGAGACTGAGGGAAGTGAGATGAGGAGACTGAGGGCAGTGGGATGAGGAGACTGAGGGGAGTGAGATGAGGAGACTGAAGGGAGTGGGATGAGGAGACTGCGGGGAGTGGGATGAGGAGACTGTGGGGAGTGTGATGAGGAGACTAAGGGGAGTGGGATGAGGAGACCGAGGGGATTGAGATGAGGAGACTGAGGGCAGTGGGATCAGGAGACTGAGGGGATTGAGATGAGGAGACTGAGGGCAGTGGGATGAGGAGACTGAGGGGAGTGAGATGAGGAGACTGAGGGTAGTGGGATGAGGAGACTGTGAGGAGTGGGATGAGGAGACTGTGGGGAGTGTGATGAGGAGACTGAGGGCAGTGGGATGAGGAGACTGCGGGTAGTGGGATGAGGAGGCTTTATGGAGTGGGATGTGGAGACAGGGGAATGGGATGAGGTGACTGACGGGAGTGGGACGGGGAGACTTAGGGGAGCGGGATGAGTACATTGAGGGGAGTGGGATGAGGAGGTTGAGGGAACTGGGTTGAGGAGACTGAGTGGGGTGGAATGTGGAGACTCAGGGGAGTGGGACGCAGTTCCTGAGGGGAGTGGGACGCAGTTCCTGAGGGGAGTGGGACGCAGTTCCTGAGGGGAGTGTGACGCAGTTCCTGAGGTGAGTGGGACGCAGTTCCTGAGGGGAGTGGGACGCAGTTCCTGAGGGGAGTGGGACGCAGTTCCTGAGGAGAGTGGGACACGGTTCCTGAGGGGAGTGGGACGCAGTGAGTGAGTGGGATTGTGATTGGCTCCAGTACCAGCCTGATGACCTGTTCTGGTTTTCTCCACTCTGCACTCTCCCATGTCTCTCTTCCTTTATTTCAGATCCGGACACATCCACAACACAGTCGACTCGAGAATCCACTGACCGTTCAAATACTATCCCACTGGGTGGTGCAGCCTCAGGTATCTGTCTTGTTCTGTCCGTTGTGTACAGTCTGTTCACCCACTGTGACTCCTGAAAAGCTCATCCAGTCTCTTACTGAGTGAGTGGATATAGTGACTGAGGGGAGTGAGATGAGGAGACTGAGGTGAGTGGGATGTGGAGACTGAGGGGAGTGGGATGAGGAGACTGGAGAGAGGGATGAGGAGACTGTGGGGAGTGGAATGAGGAGACTGAGGGGAGTGGGATGAGGAGACTGAGGGAAGTGGGATGAGGAGACTGAGGTGAGTGGGATATGGAGACTGAGGGGAGTGGGATGAGGAGACTGCGTGGATTGGGATGAGGAGACTGAGTGGAGTGGGATGAGGAGACTGAGGGGAGTGGGATGAGGAGACTGGAGAGAGGGATGAGGAGACTGCTGGTAGTGGAATGAGGAGACTGAGGGAAGTGGGATGAGGAGACTGTGGGGAGTGGGATGAGGAGACTGAGGGGAGTGGGATGAGGAGACTGAGGCGAGTGAGATGAGGAGTCTGAGGGGAGTGGGATGAGGAGTGAGGGAAGTGGGATGACGTGTCTGAGACGAATGTGATGAGGAGACTGAGGGTAGTGGGATGAGGAGACTGGAGAGAGGGATAAGGAGACTGTGGGAAGTGGGATGAGGAGACTGTGGGTAGTGGGATGAGGAGACTGAGGGGAGTGGGATGAGGAGACTGAGGGGAGCGGGATGAGTCTGAGGGGAGTGGAATGTGGAGACTGAGGAGAGTGGGATGAGTTGTCGGAGGGGAACGGTTGAGGAGACTGAGGGGAGTGCAATGTGGAGACTCGGGAGTGGGATGAGGACACTGTGGGGAGTGTGATGATGAGTCTGAGGGGTGTGGGATGAGGAGACTGAGGGGAGTGCAATGTGGAGACTCGGGAGTGGGATGAGGACACTGTGGGGAGTGTGATGATGAGTCTGAGGGGTGTGGGATGAGGAGACTGGGGAGTGGGATGAGGAGCCTGTGGGAAGTGGGATTTGAAACTGAGGGGAGTGGGATGAGGAGACGTAGGGGAGCGGGATGAGGAGACTTTATGACTTTATGGGGTGGGATGAGGAGACGTAGGGGAGCGGGATGAGGAGACTTTATGGGGTGGGATGAGGAGACTGAGGGGAATGGGATGAGGAGACTCGGGAGTGGGACGAGGAGACTTAGGGGAGCGGGATGAGTATATTGAGGGGAGTGGGATCAGGAGAATGAGGGAACTGGTTTGAGGAGACTGAGGGGAGTTGGATGAGGAGACTTAGGGGAGTGAGATGAGGAGACGGTGGGCAGTGGAATGAGGAGACTGGAGAGAGGGATGAGGAGACTGTGGGGAGTGGGATGAGGAGACTTAGGGGAGTGAGATGAGGAGACGGTGGGCAGTGGAATGAGGAGACTGGAGAGAGGGATGAGGAGACTGTGGGGAGTGGGATGAGGAGACTTAGGGGAGTGGAATGAGGATACGGTGGGGAGCAGGAAGAGGAGATGGTGGGGAGTGGGATGAGGAGACTGAGGGGAGCGGAATGAGGAGACTGAGGGCAGTGGGCTGAGGAGAATGAGCGGAGTGGGATGAGGAGATTGATGGAAGTGGAATGACGGTACTGATCCGAATGGGATGAGGAGACTGTCGGGAGTGGGATGAGGAGACTGAGGAGGGTGGGATGAGGAGACTGAGTGAAGTGGTTTGAGGAGACTGAGAGGAGTGGGATGCAGTTCCTGAGGGGAGAGGGACGCAGTTCAGAGGAGAGTGGGACGCAGTTCAGAGGAGAGTGGGACGCAGTTTCTGAGGGGAGTGGGACGCAGTTCCTGAGGGGAGTGGGACGCAGTTCAGAGGAGAGTGGGACGCAGTTTCTGAGGGCAGTCGGACGCAGTGAGTGAGTGGGATTGTGATTGGCTCCAGCACCAGCCTGATGACCTGTTCTGGTTTTCTCCACTCTGCACTCTCCCATGTCTCTCTTCCTTTATTTCAGATCCGGACACATCCACAACACAGTCGACTCAAGAATCCATTGACCGTTCATCCACTATCCCAGTGGGGTCTGCAGCCTCAGGTATCTGTCTTGTTCCGTCCATTGTGTACAGTCTGTTCACCCAATGTGACTCCTGAAAAGCTCATCCAGGCTCTTACTGAGTGAGTGGGTATAGTGACTGAGGGGAGCGAGATGAGGAGTCTGAGGGGGGTGGGATGAGGAGACTGAGGGGAGTGGGATGAGGATTCTGAGGGGAGTGGGATGAGGAGACTGAGAGGAGTGGAATGAGGAGTCTGAGGGGAGTGAGATGAGGAGTCTGAGGGGGGTGGGATGAGGAGACTGAGGGGAGTGGGATGAGGAGACTGAGGGGAGTGGGATGAGGAGTCTGGGGGGAGTGGGATGAGGAGTCTGAGCGGAGTGGGATGAGGAGTCTGAGGGGAGTGGGATGAGGAGTCTGAGGGGAGTGGGATGAGGAGACTGAGGGGAGTGGAATGACGTGTCTGAGCCAAATGTGATGAGGAGACTGAGGGTTGTGGGATGAGGAGACTGGAGAGAGGGATGAGGAGATTGTGGGGAGTGGGATGAGTAGACTGAGAGGAGTGGGATGAGGAGACTGAGGGGGTGGGATGAGGAGGCTTTATGGAGTGGGATAAGAAGACTGAGGGGAATGGGATGAGGAGACTCAGGGGTGTTGGACGAGGAGACTGTGGGGAGCGGGATGAGTACATTGAGGGGAGTGGGATGAGGAGACTGAGGGAACTTGGTTGAGGAGACTGAGGGGAGTGTGATGAGGAGGCTGTGGGGAGTAGGATGAGGGGACTGAGGGGAGTGGGATGAGGAGACTGAGGGGAGTGGGATGAGGAGTCTGATGGGAGTGGGATGAGGAGACAGCGGAGAGTAGGGTGAGGGGACTTAATAGTAGTGGGACGAGGAGACTGAGCGGAGTGGAATGACGAGATTGATCCGAATGGGATGAGGAGACTGACGGAGTGGGACGAGAAGACTCAGGAGAGTGGGACGCAGTTCCTGAGGGGAATGGGCCGCAGCGCCTGAGGGGAGTGGGACGCAGTTCCTGAGGGGAGTGGGACGCAGTTCCTGAGGGGAGTGGGACGCTGTTCCTGAGGGGAGTGGGACGCAGTTCAGAGGAGAGTGGGACGCAGTTCCTGAGGGGAGTTGGACTCGGTTCCTGAGGGGAGTGGGACGCATTGCCTGAGGAGCGTGGGACATGGTTCCTGAGGGGAGTCGGACGCAGTGAGTGAGTGGGATTGTGATTGGCTCCAGTACCAGCCTGATGACCTGTTTTGGTTTTCTCCATCTGCACTCTCCCATGTCTCTCCTCCTTTCATGCAGATCCGGACACATCCACAACACAGTCGACTCAAGAATCCACTGACCGTTCATCCACTATCCCAGTGGGGTCTGCAGCCTCAGGTATCTGTCTTGTTCCATCCATTCTGTACAGTCTGTTCACACAATGTGACTCCTGAAAAGCTCATCCAGTCTCTTACTGAGTGAGTGGGTATAGTGACTGAGGGGAGCGAGATGAGGAGTCTGAGGGGAGTATGATGAGGAGATTGAGGGGAGTGGGATGAGGAGACTGAGGGGAGTGGGATGAGGAGACTGAGGGGAGTGGGATGAGGAGACTGAGGGGAGTGGAATGAGGAGACTGAGCGGAGTTGGATGAGGAGACTGAGGAGAGTGGGATGAGGAGACTGAGGAGAGTGGGATGAGGAGACTGAGGGGAGTGGGATGAGGAGACTGAGGGGAGTGGGATGAGGAGACTGATGTGAGTGGGATGAGGAGAGAGAGGGGAGTGGAATGAGGAGACTGAGGTGAGTGGGATAAGGAGACAGAGGGGAGTGGAATGAGGAGACTGAGGGGAGTGGGCTGAGGAGACTGAGGGAAGTGGAATGAGGAGACTGATGTGAGTGGGATGAGGAGACAGAGAGGAGTGGAATGAGGAGGCTTTATGGAGTGGGATGAGGAGACTGAGGGGAATGGGATGAGGAGACTCGGGGGAGTGGGACGAGGAGACTGAGGGGAGCGGGATGAGTACATTGAGGGGAGTGGGATGAGGGGACTGAGGGAACTGGGTTGAGGAGACTGAGGGGAGTGTGATGAGGAGTCTGTGGGGATTAGGATGAGGTGACTGAGGGGAGTGGGATGAGGAGACTGAGGGGAGTGTGATGAGGAGTCTGTGGGGATTAGGATGAGGTGACTGAGGGGAGTGGGATGAGGAGACTGAGGGGAGTGGGATGAGGAGACTGAGGGGAGTGGGATGAGGAGTCTGGGGGGAGTGGGATGAGGAGTCTGAGCGGAGTGGGATGAGGAGACTGAGTGGGAGTGGGATGAGTAGACTGAGAGGAGTGGGATGAGGAGACTGAGGGGGTGGGATGAGGAGTCTTTATGGAGTGGGATGAGGAGACTGAGAGGAATGGGATGAGGAGACTTGGGAGTGGGACGAGGAGACTGTGGGGAGCGGGATGAGTACATTGAGGGGAGTGGGATGAGGAGACTGAGGGAACTTGGTTGAGGAGACTGAGGGGAGTGTGATGAGGAGGCTGTGGCGAGTAGAATGAGGGGACTGAGGGGAGTGGGATGAGGAGACTGAGGGGAGTGGGATGAGGAGACTGAGGGGAGTGGGATGAGGAGACTGATGGGAGTGGGATGAGGGGACAGTGGAGAGTAGGGTGAGGGGACTTAATAGTAGTGGGACGAGGAGACTGAGCGGAGTGGAATGACGAGATTGATCCGAATGGGATGAGAAGACTGAGGAGAGTGGGACACAGTTCCTGAGGGGAGTGGGACGCAGTTCCTGAGGGGAATGGGACGCAGCGCCTGAGGAGAGTGGGAAGCAGTTCCTGAGGGGAGTGGGACGCGGTTCCTGAGGGGAGTGGGACGCAGTTCAGAGGAGAGTGGGACGCAGTTCCTGAGGGGAGTGGGACACGGTTCCTGAGGGGAGTTGGACACGGTTCCTGAGGGGAGTGCGATGCAGTGCCTGAGGGGAGTGGGACGCGGTGAGTGAGTGGGATTGTGATTGGCTCCAGTACCAGCCTGATGACCTGTTCTGCTTTTCTCCACTCTGCACTATCCCATGTCTCTCTTCCTTTATTACAGATCCGGACGCATTCACAACACAGTCGACTCGAGAATCCACTGACCGTTCATCCACTATCCCAGTGGGGTCTGCAGCCTCAGGTATCTGTCTTGTTCCGTCCATTGTGTGCAGTCTGTTCACCCAATGTGACTCCTGAAAAGCTCATCTAGTATGTTACTGAGTGAGTGGGTATAGTGACTGAGGGGAGCGAGATGAGGAGACTGAGGAGAGTGGGATGAGGAGACTGAGGGGAGTGGGATGAGGAGACTGAGGGGAGCGGGATGAGGAGACTGAGGGGAGCGGGATGAGGAGACTGAGGGGAGCGGGATGAGGAGACTGAGGGGAGTGGGATGAGGAGACTGAGGGTAGTGGGATGAGGAGACTGAGGGGAGTGGGATGAGGAGACTGAGGGGAGTGGGATGTGGAGACTGTGGGGAGTGGGATGATGAGACTCAGGTGTGTGGGATGAGTAGACTGAGGGGAGTGGGAGGAGGAGACTGAGGGGAGTGGGAGGAGGAGACTGAGGGGAGTGGGAGGAGGAGACTGAGGGGAGTGGGATGAGGAGACTGAGGGGAGTGGGATGAGGAGACTGAGGGGAGTGGGATGAGGAGACTGAGGGGAGTGGGATGAGGAGACTGTGGGGAGTGGGATGAGGAGACTTTATGGAGTGGGAAGAGCAGACTGAGGGGAATGGGATGAGGAGACTCGGGAGTGGGACGAGGAGACTTAGGGGAGCGCGATGAGTACATTGCGGCGAGTGGGATCCGGAAACTGAGCGAACCGGGTTGAGGAGACTGAGGGGAGTTAGATGAGGAGTCTGTGGATAGTGGGAAGAGGAGACTGGAGAGAGTGATGAGGAGACTGTGGGGAGTGGGATGAGGAGACTTAGGGGAGTGAGATGAGGAGACGGTGGGGAGTTGACTGAGGTGACTGTGGGGAGTGGGATGAGGAGAATGAGGGGATTTGAATGAGGAGACTGAGGGTAGTGAGATGAGGAGACTGGAGAGAGGGATGAGGGGACTGTGGGGAGTGGATGAGGAGATTTAGGGGAGTGGAATGAGGAGACGGTGGGGAGTGGGACTAGGAGACTGAGGGGAGTGGAATGAGGAGACTATGGGGAGTGGAATGAGGAGAATATGGGAAGCGGGATGAGGAGACTGAGGGTAGTGCAATGAGGCGACTATGGGGAGTGGAATGAGGAGACTATGGGGAGTGGAATGAGGAGAATATGGGAAGCGACTTGAGGAGACTGAGGGTAGTGGGTTGAGGAGACAGAGGGGAGTGTGATGAGGAGACTGAGGGGTGTGGAATGAGGAGACTGAGGGGAGTGGAATGAGGAGACTGAGGGGAGTGGAATGAGGAGACTGAGGGGTGTGGAATGAGGAGACTGAGGGGAGTGGAATGAGGAGACTGATGTGAGTGGGATGAGGAGACCGAGGGGAGTGGGATGAAGAGACTGAGGGGAGTGGGCTGAGGAGACAGAGGGGCGTGGGATGAGGAGACTGAGGGGAGTGTGATGAGGAGACTGAGGGGAGTGGGATGAGGAGACTGAGGGGAGTGGGATGAGGAGACTGAGGGGAGTGGGATGAGGAGACTGAGGGGAGTGGAATGAGGAGACTGAGGGGAGTGGGATGAGGAGACTGAGGGGAGTGGAATGAGGTGACTGAGGGGAGTGGGCTGCGGAGACTGAGGTGAGTGGGATGAGGAGACTGAGGGGAGTGGAATGAGGAGACTGAGGGGAGTGGAATGAGGAGACTGAGGGGAGTGGATGAGGAGACTGAGGGGAGTGGAATGAGGAGACTGAGGGGAGTGGAATGAGGAGACTGAGGGGAGTGGGCTGAGGAGACTGAGGGAAGTGGAATGAGGAGACTGATGTGAGTGGGATCAGGAGACTGAGGGGAGTGGAATGAGGAGACTGATGTGAGTGTGATGAGGAGACTGAGGGGAGTGGAATGAGGAGACAGAGGGGAGTGGAATGAGGAGACTGATGTGAGTGGGATGAGGAGACAGAGGGGAGTGGAATGAGGAGACTGATGTGAGTGGGATGAGGAGACAGAGGGGAGTGGAATGAGGAGGCTTTATGGAGTGGGATGAGGAGACTGAGGGGTTTTGGGATGAGGAGACTCAGGGGAGTGGGACGAGGAGACTGAGGGGAGCGGGATGAGTACATTGAGGGGAGTGGGATGAGGAGACTGAGGGAACTGGGTTGAGGAGACTGAGGGGAGTGTGATGAGGAGGCTGTGGGGATTAGGATGAGGTCACTGAGGGGAGTGGGATGAGGAGACTGAGGGGAGTGGGATGAGGAGACTGAGGGGAGTGGGATGAGGAGACTGAGGGGAGTGGGATGAGGAGATTGATCCGAATGGGATGAGGAGACTGACGGAGTGGGATAAGAAGACTGAGGAGAGTGGGACGCAGTTCCTGAGGGGAATGGGACGCAGTTCCTGAGTAGAATGGGACGCAGTTCAGAGGAGAGTGGGACGCGGTTCCTGAGGGGAGAGGGACGCGGTTCCTGAGGGGAGTGGGACGCGGTTCCTGAGGGGAGTGGGACGCAGTTCCTGAGGGGAGTGGGACGCAGTTCCTGAGGAGAGTGGGACATGGTTCCTGAGGGGAGTGGGACGCAGTGAGTGAGTGGGATTGTGATTGGCTCCAGTACCAGCCTGATGACCTGTTCTGCTTTTCTCCACTCTGCACTATCCCATGTCTCTCTTCCTTTATTACAGATCCGGACGCATTCACAACACAGTCGACTCGAGAATCCACTGACCGTTCATCCACTATCCCAGTGGGGTCTGCAGACTCAGGTATCTGTCTTGTTCCGTCCATTGTGTACAGTCTGTTCACCCAATGTGACTCCTGAAAAGCTCATCCAGGCTCTTACTGAGTGAGTGGATATAGTGACTGAGGGGAGCGAGATGAGAAGACTGAGGGGAGTGTGATGAGGAGACTGAGGGTAGTGGGATGAGGAGACTGGAGAGAGGGATGAGGAGAGTGTGGGGAGTGGGATGAGGAGACTGAGTGGGAGTGGGATGAGGAGACTGTGGAGAGTGGGATGAGGAGACTGAGGAGAGTGGGATGAGGAGACTGAGGGTGGTGGGATGAGGGGACTGAGGGGAGTGGGATGAGGAGGCTGTGGGGAGTGGGATGAGGAGTCTGAGCGGAGTGGGATGAGGAGACTGAGGGGTGTGGAATGACGTGTCTGAGCCGAATGTGATGAGGAGACTGAGGGTAGTGTGATGAGACTGGAGAGAGGGATGAGGAGAATGTGGGGAGTGGGATGAGGAGACTGAGTGGGAGTGGGATGGGCAGACTGAGAGGAGTGGGATGAGGAGAATGAGGGGGTGGGATGAGGAGGCTTTATGGAGTGGGATGAGGAGACTGAGGGGAATGGGATGAGGAGACTGAGGGAACTGGGTTGAGGAGACTGAGGGGAGTGGGATGAGGAGACTGAGGGGAGTTGGATGAGGAGACTGAGGGGAGTGGGATGAGGAGAATGAGGGGAGTGGGATGAGGAGACTGAGGGGAGTGGGATGAGGAGACTGAGGTGAGTGGGATGAGGAGACTGAGGGGAGTGGGATGAGGAGACTGAGGGGAGTGGGATGAGGAGAATGAGAGGAGTGGGATGAGGAGACTGAGGTGAGTGGGATGAGGACACTGAGGGGAGTGTGATGAGGAGACTGAGGTGAGTGGGATGAGGAGACTGCGGGGAGTGGGATGAGGAGACTCAGGTGCGTGGGATGAGTAGACTGAGGGGAGTGGGATGAGGAGACTGAGGGGAGTGGGATGAGGAGACTGAGGGGAGTGGGATGAGGAGACTGAGGGAAGTGGGATGAGGAGACTGAGGAGAGTGGGATGAGGAGACAGAGGGGAGTGGGATGAGGAGACTGCGGATAGTGGAATGAGGAGACTGATGTGAGTGGGATGAGGAGACAGAAGGGAGTGGAATGAGGAGACTGCGGGGAGTGTGCTGCGGAGACTGAGGGGAGTGGAATGAGGAGACTGAGGGGAGTGGAATGAGGAGACTGATGTGAGTGGGATGAGGAGACAGAGGGGAGTGGAATGAGGAGACTGAGGTGAGTGGGATAAGGAGACAGAGGGGAGTGGGCTGAGAAGACTGAGGGTAGTGGGATGAGGAGAATGAGGGGAGTGGGATGAGGAGACTGAGGGGAGTGGGCTGAGAAGACTGAGGGAAGTGGAATGACGGTACTGATCTGAATGGGATGAGGAGACTGTCGGGAGTGGGATGAGGAGACTTAGGAGGGTGGGATGATGAGACTGAGTGAAGTGGGTTGAGGAGATTGAGAGGAGTGGGATGCAGTTCCTGAGAGGAGAGGGACGCAGTTCCTGAGGGGAGTGGGACGCAGTTCCTGAGGGGAGTGGGACGCAGTTCTAGAGGTTAGTGGGATGCAGTTCCTGAGGGGAGAGGGACACAGTTCCTGAGGGGAGTGGGACGCAGTTCCTGAGGGGAGTGGGACGCAGTTCCTGAGGGGAGTGGGACGCAGTTCCTGAGGGGAGTGGGACGCAGTTCCTGAGGGGAGTGGGACGCAGTTCCTGAGGGGAGTGGGACGCAGTTCCTGAGGGGAGTGGGACGCGGTTCCTGAGGGGAGTGGGATGCAGTGAGTGAGTGGGATTGCGATTGGCTCCAGTACCAGCCTGATGACCTGTTCTGGTGTTCTCCACTCTGCACTCTCCCAAATCTCTCTTCTTTTATTTCAGATCCAGACACATCCACAACACAGTCGACTCGAGAATCCACTGACCGTTCAACCACTATCCCAGTGGGTTCTGCAGCCTCAGATATCTGTCTTGTTCCGTCCATTGTGTACATTCTGTTCACCCAATGTAACTCCTGAAAAGCTCATCCAGTCTCTTACTGAGTGAGTGGGTATAGTGACTGAGGGGAGCGAGATGAGGAGTCTGAGGGGAGCGAGATGAGGAGTCTGAGGGGAGTGGGATGAGGGGACTGAGGGAAGTGGGATGAGGGGACTGAGGGGAGTGGGATGAGGAGACTGAGCGGAGTGGGATGAGGGGACTGAGGGAAGTGGGATGAGGAGACTGAGGGGAGTGGGATGAGGAGACTGAGTTGTGTGGGATGAGGAGACTGAGGGGAGTGAGATGAGGAGACTGAGGGAAGTGGGATGAGGTGACTGAGGGGAGTGGGATGAGGAGACTGAGGTGTGTGGGATGAGGAGACTGAGGGGAGTGCGATGAGGGGACTGAGGGAAGTGTGTTGAGGAGACTGAGGGGAGTGGGATGAGGAGACTGAGTTGTGTGGGATGAGGAGACTGAGGGGAGTGGGATGAGGAGACTGAGGGAAGTGGGATGAGGAGACTGAGGGGAGTGGGATGACGGGACTGGGCGAAGTGGGATGAGGGGACTGAGGGGTGTGGGATGAGGAGACTGAGGGGAGTGGGATGAGGGGACTGAGGGGAGTGGGATGAGGAGACTGAGTGGAGTGGGATGAGGAGACTGAGGGTAGTAGGATGAGGGGACTGAGGGAAGTGGGATGAGGAGACTGCGGGGAGTGGGATGAGGAGAATAAGGGGAGTGGGATGAGGGGACTGAAAGTAGTGGGATGAGGAGATTGAGGGAAGTGGAATGACGGTACTGATCCGAATAGGATGAGGAGACTGTCGGGAGTGGGTTGAGGAGACTGAGAGGAGTGGGACGCAGTTCCTGAGGAGAGTGAGACGCAGTTCCTAAGAGGAGTGGGACGCGGTTCCTGAGGGGAGTGGGATGCAGTTCCTGAGGGGAGTGGGACGCAGGTCCTGAGGGGAGTGGGACGCAGGTCCTGAGGGGAGTGGGACGCGGTTCCTGAGGGGAGTGGGACGCAGTTTCTGAGGGGAGTGGGACGCAGTTCCTGAGGAGAGTGGGATGCAGTTCCTGATTGGAGTAGAACGCAGTTCTTGAGGGGAGTGGGACGCAGTTCCTGAGGAGAGTGGGATGCAGTTCCTGAGAGGAGTGGGATGCAGTTCCTGAGGGGAGTGGGATGCAGTTGCTGAGGGGAGTGGGATGCAGTTCCTGAGGGGAGAGGGACACAGTTCCTGAGAGGAGTGGGATGCAGTTCCTGAGGGGAGTGGGACGCAGTTCCTGAGAGGAGTGGGACGCGGTTCCTGAGGGGAGTGGGACGCAGTGAGTGAGTGGGATTGTGATTGGCTCCAGTACCAGCCTGATGACCTGTTCTGGCTTTCTCCACTCTGCACTCTCCCAAGTCTCTCTTCCTTTATTACAGATCCGGACACATACACAACACAGTCGACTCAAGAATCCATTGACCGTTCAAATACTATCCCAGTGGGGTCTGCAGACTCAGGTATCTGTCTTGTTCCGTCCATTGTGTACAGTCTGTTCACCCAATGTGACGCCTGAAAAGCTCAACCAGTCTCTTACTGAGTGAGTGGGTATAGTGACTGAGAGGAGTGGGATGAGGAGACTGAGGGGAGTGGGATGAGGAGACTGAGGGGAGTGGAATGAGGAGACTGAGGGGAATAGGATGAGGAGACTCAGGGGAGTGGGACGAGGAGACTGAGGGGAGCAGAATGAGTACATTGAGGGGAGTGGGATGAGGAGACTGAGGGAACTGGGTTGAGGAGACTGAGGGGAGTGGGATGAGGGGACGGTGGGGAGTCGATTGAGGAGACTAAGGGGAGAGGGATGAGTAGACTGAGAGGAGTGGGATGAGGAGACTGAGGGGAGTTGGATGAGGAGTCGGAGCGGAATTCGATGAGGAGAATGAGGGGAGTAGGATGAGGAGACAGTGGAGAGTAGGGTGAGGGGACTGAATAGTAGTGGGCTGAGGAGACTGAGGGGAGTGGGCTGAGGAGACTGATGGGAGTGGGATGAGGAGACTGAGGGGAGTGGGATGAGGAGACTGATGGGAGTGGGATGAGGAGACTGAGGGGCATGGGATGAGGAGACTGAGGGGAGTGGGCTGAGGAGACTGAGGGGAGTGGGCTGAGGAGACTGATGGGAGTGGGATGAGGAGACTGAGGGGAGTGGGCTGAGGAGACTGATGGGAGTGGGATGAGGAGACAGTGGGGAGTAGGGTGAGGGGACTGAATAGTAGTGGGATGAGGAGACTGAGGGAAGTGGAATGACGAGATTGATCCGAATGGGATGAGGAGACTGACGGAGTGGGATGAGAAGACTGCGGAGGGTGGGGTGAGGAGACTGAAGGAAGTGGGTTGAGGAGACTGAGGAGAGTGAGACACAGTTCCTGAGGGGAGTGGGACGCAGTTCCTGAGGGGAGTGGGACGCAGTTCCTGAGGGGAGTGGAATGCAATTCCTGAGGGGAGTGGAACGCGGTTCCTGAGGGGAGTGGAACGCGGTTCCCGTGGGGAATGGAACGCAGTTCCTGAGGGGAGTGGGACGCGGTCCCTGAGGGGAATGGAACGCAGTTCCTGAGGGGAGTGGAACGCGGTTCCTGAGGGGAGTGGAACGCGGTTCCTGAGGGGAATGGAACGCAGTTCCTGAGGGGAGTGGAACGCGGTTCCCGTGGGGAATGGAACGCAGTTCCTGAGGGGAGTGGAACGCGGTTCCTGAGGAGAGTTGAACGCGGTTCCTGAGGGGAGTGGAACGCGGTTCCTGAGGGGAATGGAACGCGGTTCCTGAGGGGAGTGGTATGCAGTTCCTGACGGGAGTGGGACGCAGTTCCTGAGGGGACTGGAACGCAGTTCCTGAGGGGAGTGGAATGCGGTTCCTGAGGGGAGTGGAACGCGGTTCCTGAGGAGAGTGGGATATGGTTCCTGAGGGGAGTGGATCGCAGTGAGTTAGTGGGATTGTGATTGGCTCCAGTACCAGCCTGATGACTTGTTCTGGTTTTCTCCACTCTGCACTCTCCCAAGTCTCTCTTCCTTTATTACAGATCCGGACACATCCACAACACAGTCGACTCAAGAATCCACTGACCGTTCAATCACTATCCCAGTGGGTTCTCCATCCTCAGGTATCTGTCTTGTTCTGTCCGTTGTGTACAGTCTGTTTACCCAATGTGACTCCTGAAAAGCTCATCCAGGCTCTTACTGAGTGAGAGGGTATAGTGACTGAGGGGAGTGTGATGAGGAGACTGAGGAGAGCGAGATGAGAAGACAGAGGGGAGTTTGATGAGGAGACTGAGGTGTGTGGAATGTGGAAACTGAGGGGAGTGTAATGAGGAGACTGAGTTGTGTGGGATGAGGAGACTGAGGGGAATTTGATGAGGATACTGAGGGGAGTGGGATGAGGGGACTGAGTTGTGTGGGATGAGGAGACTGAGGGGAGTGGAATGAGGAGTCTGAGGGGAGTGTGATGCAGTTCCTGAGGGGAGTGGGACGCAGTTCCTGATTGGAGTGGAACGCAGTTCTTGAGGGGAGTGGGACGCAGTTCCTGAGGAGAGTGGGATGCAGTTCCTGAGAGGAGTGGGATGCAGTTCCTGAGGGGAGTGGGATGCAGTTCCTGAGGGGAGTGGGATGCAGTTCCTGAGGGGAGAGGGACACAGTTCCTGAGAGGAGTGGGATGCAGTTCCTGAGGGGAGTGGGACGCAGTTCCTGAGAGGAGTGGGACGCGGTTCCTGAGGGGAGTGGGACGCAGTGAGTGAGTGGGATTGTGATTGGCTCCAGTACCAGCCTGATGACCTGTTCTGGCTTTCTCCACTCTGCACTCTCCCAAGTCTCTCTTCCTTTATTACAGATCCGGACACATCCACAACACAGTCGACTCAAGAATCCACTGACCGTTCAATCACTATCCCAGTGGGTTCTCCATCCTCAGGTATCTGTCTTGTTCTGTCCGTTGTGTACAGTCTGTTTACCCAATGTGACTCCTGAAAAGCTCATCCAGGCTCTTACTGAGTGAGAGGGTATAGTGACTGAGGGGAGTGTGATGAGGAGACTGAGGAGAGCGAGATGAGAAGACAGAGGGGAGTTTGATGAGGAGACTGAGGTGTGTGGAATGTGGAAACTGAGGGGAGTGTAATGAGGAGACTGAGTTGTGTGGGATGAGGAGACTGAGGGGAATTTGATGAGGATACTGAGGGGAGTGGGATGAGGGGACTGAGTTGTGTGGGATGAGGAGACTGAGGGGAGTGGAATGAGGAGTCTGAGGGGAGTGTGATGCAGTTCCTGAGGGGAGTGGGACGCAGTTCCTGATTGGAGTGGAACGCAGTTCTTGAGGGGAGTGGGACGCAGTTCCTGAGGAGAGTGGGATGCAGTTCCTGAGAGGAGTGGGATGCAGTTCCTGAGGGGAGTGGGATGCAGTTCCTGAGGGGAGTGGGATGCAGTTCCTGAGGGGAGAGGGACACAGTTCCTGAGAGGAGTGGGACGCAGTTCCTGAGGGGAGTGGGACGCAGTTCCTGAGAGGAGTGGGACGCGGTTCCTGAGGGGAGTGGGACGCAGTGAGTGAGTGGGATTGTGATTGGCTCCAGTACCAGCCTGATGACCTGTTCTGGCTTTCTCCACTCTGCACTCTCCCAAGTCTCTCTTCCTTTATTACAGATCCGGACACATACACAACACAGTCGACTCAAGAATCCATTGACCGTTCAAATACTATCCCAGTGGGGTCTGCAGACTCAGGTATCTGTCTTGTTTCGTCCACTGTGTACAGTCTGTTCACCCAATGTGACTCCTGAAAAGCTCAACCAGTCTCTTACTGAGTGAGTGGGTATAGTGACTGAGAGGAGTGGGATGAGGAGACTGAGGGGAGTGGGATGAGGAGACTGAGGGGAGTGGAATGAGGAGACTGAGGGGAATAGGATGAGGAGACTCAGGGGAGTGGGACGAGGAGACTGAGGGGAGCAGAATAAGTACATTGAGGGGAGTGGGATGAGGAGACTGAGGGAACTGGGTTGAGGAGACTGAGGGGAGTGGGATGAGGGGACGGTGGGGAGTCGATTGAGGAGACTAAGGGGAGAGGGATGAGTAGACTGAGAGGAGTGGGATGAGGAGACTGAGGGGAGTTGGATGAGGAGTCGGAGCGGAATTCGATGAGGAGAATGAGGGGAGTAGGATGAGGAGACAGTGGAGAGTAGGGTGAGGGGACTGAATAGTAGTGGGATGAGGAGACTGAGGGAACTGGGTTGAGGAGACTGAGGGGCATGGGATGAGGAGACTGAGGGGAGTGGGCTGAGGAGACTGAGGGGAGTGGGCTGAGGAGACTGATGGGAGTGGGATGAGGAGACTGAGGGGAGTGGGCTGAGGAGACTGATGGGAGTGGGATGAGGAGACAGTGGGGAGTAGGGTGAGGGGACTGAATAGTAGTGGGATGAGGAGACTGAGGGAAGTGGAATGACGAGATTGATCCGAATGGGATGAGGAGACTGACGGAGTGGGATGAGAAGACTGAGGAGGGTGGGGTGAGGAGACTGAAGGAAGTGGGTTGAGGAGACTGAGGAGAGTGAGACACAGTTCCTGAGGGGAGTGGGACGCAGTTCCTGAGGGGAGTGGGACGCAGTTCCTGAGGGGAGTGGAATGCAATTCCTGAGGGGAGTGGAACGCGGTTCCTGAGGGGAGTGGAACGCGGTTCCCGTGGGGAATGGAACGCAGTTCCTGAGGGGAGTGGGACGCGGTTCCTGAGGGGAATGGAACGCAGTTCCTGAGGGGAGTGGAACGAGGTTCCTGAGGGGAGTGGAACGCGGTTCCTGAGGGGAATGGAACGCAGTTCCTGAGGGGAGTGGAACGCGGTTCCCGTGGGGAATGGAACGCAGTTCCTGAGGGGAGTGGAACGCGGTTCCTGAGGAGAGTTGAACGCGGTTCCTGAGGGGAGTGGAACGCGGTTCCTGAGGGGAATGGAACGCGGTTCCTGAGGGGAGTGGTATGCAGTTCCTGACGGGAGTGGGACGCAGTTCCTGAGGGGACTGGAACGCAGTTCCTGAGGGGAGTGGAATGCGGTTCCTGAGGGGAGTGGAACGCGGTTCCTGAGGAGAGTGGGATATGGTTCCTGAGGGGAGTGGATCGCAGTGAGTTAGTGGGATTGTGATTGGCTCCAGTACCAGCCTGATGACTTGTTCTGGTTTTCTCCACTCTGCACTCTCCCAAGTCTCTCTTCCTTTATTACAGATCCGGACACATCCACAACACAGTCGACTCAAGAATCCACTGACCGTTCAATCACTATCCCAGTGGGTTCTCCATCCTCAGGTATCTGTCTTGTTCTGTCCGTTGTGTACAGTCTGTTTACCCAATGTGACTCCTGAAAAGCTCATCCAGGCTCTTACTGAGTGAGAGGGTATAGTGACTGAGGGGAGTGTGATGAGGAGACTGAGGAGAGCGAGATGAGAAGACAGAGGGGAGTTTGATGAGGAGACTGAGGGGAATGGGATGAGGAGACTGAGAGGAGTGGGATGAGGAAACTGAGGGGAGTGGGATGAGGAGACTGAGGGGAGTGGGATGAGGAGACTGAGGGGAGTGGGATGAGGAGACTGAGGGGAATGGGATGAGGAGACTCAGGGGAGTGGGACGAGGAGACTGAGGGGAGCAGAATGAGTACAATGAGGGGAGTGGGATGAGGAGACTGAGGGAACTGGGTTGAGGAGACTGAGGGGAGTGGGATGAGGAGGCTGTGGGGAGTAGGATGAGGGGACTGAGGGGAGTGGAATGAGGAGACTGAGATGTGTGGAATGAGGAGACTGTGGGGAGTGGGATGAGGAGACTGAGGGGAGTGGGACGCAGTTCCTGAGGGGAGTGGGACGCGGTTCCTGAGGAGAGTGGGACGCGGTTCCTGAGGAGAGTGGGACGCGGTTCCTGAGGGGAATGGGACGCAGTTCCTGAGAGGAGTGAGACGCAGTTCCTGAGAGGAGTGAGACGCAGTTCCTGAGGGGAGTGGGACGCAGTTCCTGAGGGGAGTGGGATGCAGTTCCTGAGGGGAGTGGGACGCAGTTCCTGAGGGGAGTGGGACGCAGTTCCTGAGGGGAGTGGGACGCGGTTCCTGAGGGGAGTGGGACGCGGTTCCTGAGGGGAGTGGGACGCAGTTCCTGAGGGGAGTGGGACGCAGTTCCTGAGAGGAGTGGGACGCGGTTCCTGAGGGGAGTTGGACACAGTTCCTGAGGGGAGTTGGACACAGTTCCTGAGAGGAGTGGGACGCAGTGAGTGAGTGGGATTGTGATTGGCTCCAGTACCAGCCTGATGACCTGTTCTGGTTTTCTCCACTCTGCACTCTCCCAAGTCTCTCTTCCTTTATTTCAGATCCGGACACATACACAACACAGTCGACTCGAGAATCCACTGACCGTTCATCCACTATCCCAGTGGGGTCTGCAGACTCAGGTATCTGTCTTGTTCCGTCCATTGTGTACAGTCTGTTCACCCAATGTGACTCCTGAAAAGCTCATCCAGGCTCTTACTGAGTGAGTGGATACAGTGACTGAGGGGAGCGAGATGAGGAGTCTGAGGGGAGTGGGATGTGGAGACTGAGGGGAGTGGGATGAGTAGATTGAGAGGAGTGGGAAGAGGAGACTGAGGGGAGTGGGCTGAGGAGACTGAGGGGAGTGGGAAGAGGAGACAGAGGGGAGTGGGAAGAGGAGACAGAGGGGAGTGGAATGAGGAGACTGATGTGAGTGGGATGAGGAGACAGAGGGGAGTGGAATGAGGAGACTGAGGGGAGTGGAATGAGGAGACTGATGTGAGTGGGATGAGGAGACAGAGGGGAGTGGAATGAGGAGACTGAGGGGAGTGGGCTGAGGGGAGTGGGATGAGGAGACAGGGGAGTGGAATGAGGAGACTGATGTGAGTGGGATGAGGAGAATGTGGGGAGTGGGATGAGGAGACTGAAAGTAGTGGGATGAGGAGATTGAGGGAAGTGGAATGACGGTACTGATCCGAATGGGATGAGGAGACTGTCGGGAGTGGGATGAGGAGACTTAGGAGGGTGGGATGAGGAGACTGAGTGAAGTGGGTTGAGGAGACTGGGAGGAGTGGGATGCAGTTCCTGAGGGGAGTGGGACGCAGTTCCTGAGGGGAGTGGGACGCAGTTCCTGAGGGGAGTGGGACGCAGTTCCTGAGGGGAGTGGGACGCAGTTCCTGAGAGGAGTGGTAGCGGTTCCTGAGGGGAGTGGGACGCAGTTCCTGAGGGGAGTGGGACACAGTTCCTGAGGAGAGTGGTAGCGGTTCCTGAGGGGAGTGGGACGCAGTTCCAGAGGGAAGTGGGACGCAGTTCCAGAGGGAAGTGGGACGCAGTTCCAGAGGGAAGTGGGACGCAGTTCCTGAGAGGAGTGGGATGGAGTTCCAGAGGGAAGTGGGACGCAGTTCCAGAGGGGAGTGGGACGCAGTTCCTGAGAGGAGTGGGATGCAGTTCCAGAGGGGAGTGGGATGCAGTTCCTGAGGGGAGTGGGATGCAGTTCCTGAGGGGAGTGGGACGCGGTTCCTGAGGGGAGTGGGACGCGGTTCCTGAGGGGAGTGGTAGCGGTTCCTGAGGGGAGTGGGACGCAGTTCCTGAGGGGAGTGGGACACAGTTCCTGAGGGGAGTGGGCCGCAGTTCCTGAGGGGAGTGGGACACAGTTCCTGAGGGGAGTGGTAGCGGTTCCTGAGAGGAGTGGGATGCAGTTCCTGAGGGGAGTGGGACGCGGTTCCTGAGGGGAGTGGGACACAGTTCCTGAGGGGAGTGGTAGCGGTTCCTGAGGGGAGTGGGACGCAGTTCCTGAGGGAAGTGGGACGCAGTTCCTGAGGGGAGTGGGACGCAGTTCCTGAGGGGAGTGGGACACAGTTCCTGAGGAGAGTGGGACGCGGTTCCTGAGGGGAGTGGGACGCAGTGAGTGAGTGGGATTGTGATTGGCTCCAGTACCAGCCTGATGACCTGTTCTGGTTTACTCCACTCTGCACTCTCCCAAGTCTCTCTTCCTTTATTAAAGTTCCGGACACATCCACAACACAGTCGACTCAAGAATCCACTGACCGTTCATCCACTATCCCAGTGGGTTCTGCAGACTCAGGTATCTGTCTTGTTCTGTCCGTTGTGTACAGTCTGTTCACCCAATGTGACTCCTGAAAAGCTCATCCAGGCTCTTACTGAGTGAGTGGATATAGTGACTGAGGGGAGCGAGATGAGGAGTCTGAGGGGAGTGGAATGACGTGTCTGAGCCGAATGTGATGAGGAGACTGAGGGTAGTGGGATGAGGAGACTGAGGGGAGTGGGATGAGGAGACTGAGGGGAGTGGGATGAGGAGTCTGAGGGGAGTGGGATGAGGAGTCTGAGCCGAATGTGATGAGGAGACTGAGGGTAGTGGGATGAGGAGACTGGAGACAGGGATGAGGAGTCTGTGTGGAGTGGGATGAGGAGACTGAGGGGAGTGGGATGAGGAGACTGAGGGGAGTGGGATGAGGAGACTGAGGGGAGTGGGATGAGGAGACTGAGGGGAGTGGGATGAGGAGGCTTTATGGAGTGGGATGAGGAGACTGAGGGGAATGGGATGAGGAGACTGAGGGGAGTGGGATGAGGAGACTGAGGGGAGTGGGATGAGGAGACTGAGGGGAGTGGGATGAGGAGGCTTTATGGAGTGGGATGAGGAGACTGAGGGGAATGGGATGAGGAGACTCAGGGGAGTGGGACAAGGAGACGTAGGGGAGTGGGATGAGTACATTGAGGGGAGTGGGATGAGGAGACTGAGGGAACTGGGTTGAGGAGACTGAGGGGCATGGCATGAGGAGACTGAGGGGAGTGGGATGAGGAGACTGATGGGAGTGGGATGAGGAGACAGTGGAGTGTAGGGTGAGGGGACTGAATTATAGTGGGATGAGGAGACTGAGGGAAGTGGAATGACGAGATTGATCCGAATGGGATGAGGAGACTGACGGAGTGGGATGAGAAGACTGAGGATGGTGGGGTGAGGAGACTGAAGGAAGTGGGTTGAGGAGACTGAGGAGAGTGAGACGCAGTTCCTGAGGGGAGTGGAACGCGGTTCCTGATGGGAGTGGGACGCTGTTCCTGAGGGGAGTGGAACGCGGTTCCTGAGGGGAGTGGAACGCGGTTCCTGAGGGGAGTGGAACGCGGTTCCTGAGGGAAGTGGAACGCGGTTCCTGAGGGGAGTGGAACGCGGTTCCTGAGGGGAGTGGAACGCGGTTCCTGAGGGGAGTGGAACGCGGTTCCTGAGGGGAGTGGAACGCGGTTCCTGAGGGGAGTGGAACGCGGTTCCTGAGGGGAGTGGAACGCGGTTCCTGAGGGGAGTGGAACGCGGTTCCTGAGGGGAGTGGAACGCGGTTCCTGAGGGGAGTGGAACGCGGTTCCTGAGGAGAGTGGAACGCGGTTCCTGAGGGGAATGGAACGCGGTTCCTGAGGGGAGTGGTATGCGGTTCCTGAGGGGAGTGGGACGCGGTTCCTGAGGGGAGTGGGACGCAGTTCCTGAGGGGAGTGGAACACAGTTCCTGAGGAGAGTGGAACGCAGTTCCTGAGGGGAGTGGGACGCGGTTCCTGAGGGGAGTGGAACGCGGTTCCTGAGGGGAGTGGAACGCGGTCCCTGAGGAGAGTTGGACGCATTTCCTGAGGGGAGTGGAACACAGTTCCTGAGGGGAGTGGAACGCGGTTCCTGAGGGGAGTGGAACGCGGTCCCTGAGGAGAGTTGGACGCATTTCCTGAGGGGAGTGGGACGCGGTTCCTGAGGGGAGAGGGACGCGGTTCCTGAGGGGAGTGGGACGCGATTCCTGAGGAGAGTGGGACGCAGTTCCTGAGGAGAGTGGGATATGGTTCCTGAGGGGAGTGGAACGCGGTTCCTGAGGGAAGTGTGACGCAGTTCCTGAGAGGAGTGGGATGCAGTTCCTGAGGGAAGTGGGACGCAGTTCCTGAGAGGAGTGGGATGCAGTTCCTGAGGGAAGTGTGACGCAGTTCCTGAGAGGAGTGGGATGCAGTTCCTGAGGGAAGTGGGATGCAGTTCCTGAGGGGAGTGGAACGTGGTTCCTGAGGGGAGTGGATCGCAGTGAGTGACTGGGATTGTGATTGGCTCCAGTACCAGCCTGATGACCTGTTCTGGTTTTCTCCACTCTGCACTCTCCCATGTCTCTCTTCCTTTATTGCAGATCCGGACACATACACAACACAGTCGACTAAAGAATCCACTGACCGTTCAAATACTATCCCAGTGGGGTCTGCAGCCTCAGGTATCTGTCTTGTTCTGTCCGTTGTGTACAGTCTGTTCACCCAATGTGACTCCTGAAAAGCTCATCCAGTCTCTTACTGAGTGAGTGGGTATAGTGACTGAGGGGAGCGAGATGAGGAGTCTGAGGGGAGTGTGATGAGGAGACTGAGGGGAGTGGAATGAGGAGACTGAGGGGAATGGGATGAGGAGACTGAGAGGAGTGGGATGAGGAAACTGAGGGGAGTGGGATGAGGAGACTGAGGGGAGTGGGATGAGGAGACTGAGGGGAGTGGGATGAGGAGACTGAGGGGAATGGGATGAGGAGACTCAGGGGAGTGGGACGAGGAGACTGAGGGGAGCAGAATGAGTACAATGAGGGGAGTGGGATGAGGAGACTGAGGGAACTGGGTTGAGGAGACTGAGGGGAGTGGGATGAGGAGGCTGTGGGGAGTAGGATGAGGGGACTGAGGGGAGTGGAATGAGGAGACTGAGATGTGTGGAATGAGGAGACTGTGGGGAGTGGGATGAGGAGACTGAGGGGAGTGGGACGCAGTTCCTGAGGGGAGTGGGACGCGGTTCCTGAGGAGAGTGGGACGCGGTTCCTGAGGAGAGTGGGACGCGGTTCCTGAGGGGAATGGGACGCAGTTCCTGAGAGGAGTGAGACGCAGTTCCTGAGAGGAGTGAGACGCAGTTCCTGAGGGGAGTGGGACGCAGTTCCTGAGGGGAGTGGGATGCAGTTCCTGAGGGGAGTGGGACGCAGTTCCTGAGGGGAGTGGGACGCAGTTCCTGAGGGGAGTGGGACGCGGTTCCTGAGGGGAGTGGGACGCGGTTCCTGAGGGGAGTGGGACGCAGTTCCTGAGGGGAGTGGGACGCAGTTCCTGAGAGGAGTGGGACGCGGTTCCTGAGGGGAGTTGGACACAGTTCATGAGGGGAGTTGGACACAGTTCCTGAGAGGAGTGGGACGCAGTGAGTGAGTGGGATTGTGATTGGCTCCAGTACCAGCCTGATGACCTGTTCTGGTTTTCTCCACTCTGCACTCTCCCAAGTCTCTCTTCCTTTATTTCAGATCCGGACACATACACAACACAGTCGACTCGAGAATCCACTGACCGTTCATCCACTATCCCAGTGGGGTCTGCAGACTCAGGTATCTGTCTTGTTCCGTCCATTGTGTACAGTCTGTTCACCCAATGTGACTCCTGAAAAGCTCATCCAGGCTCTTACTGAGTGAGTGGATACAGTGACTGAGGGGAGCGAGATGAGGAGTCTGAGGGGAGTGGGATGTGGAGACTGAGGGGAGTGGGATGAGTAGATTGAGAGGAGTGGGAAGAGGAGACTGAGGGGAGTGGGCTGAGGAGACTGAGGGGAGTGGGAAGAGGAGACAGAGGGGAGTGGGAAGAGGAGACAGAGGGGAGTGGAATGAGGAGACTGATGTGAGTGGGATGAGGAGACAGAGGGGAGTGGAATGAGGAGACTGAGGGGAGTGGAATGAGGAGACTGATGTGAGTGGGATGAGGAGACAGAGGGGAGTGGAATGAGGAGACTGAGGGGAGTGGGCTGAGGGGAGTGGGATGAGGAGACAGGGGAGTGGAATGAGGAGACTGATGTGAGTGGGATGAGGAGAATGTGGGGAGTGGGATGAGGAGACTGAAAGTAGTGGGATGAGGAGATTGAGGGAAGTGGAATGACGGTACTGATCCGAATGGGATGAGGAGACTGTCGGGAGTGGGATGAGGAGACTTAGGAGGGTGGGATGAGGAGACTGAGTGAAGTGGGTTGAGGAGACTGGGAGGAGTGGGATGCAGTTCCTGAGGGGAGTGGGACGCAGTTCCTGAGGAGAGTGGGACACGGTTCCTGAGGGGAGTGGGAAGCAGTTCCTGAGGGGAGTGGGACGCGGTTCCTGAGGGGAGTGGGACGCAGTTCCTGAGGGGAGTGGAACGCAGTTCCTGAGGGGAGTGGAACGCAGTTCCTGAGGGGAGTGGGACGCAGTTCCTGAGGGGAGTGGGACGCAGTTCCTGAGAGGAGTGGGACGCAGTTCCTGAGGGGAGTGGGACGCAGTTCCTGAGGAGAGTGGGACACGGTTCCTGAGGGGAGTGGGAAGCAGTTCCTGAGGGGAGTGGGACGCGGTTCCTGAGGGGAGTGGGACGCAGTTCCTGAGGGGAGTGGAACGCGGTTCCTGAGGGGAGTGGAACGCAGTTCCTGAGGGGAGTGGAACGCAGTTCCTGAGGGGAGTGGGACGCAGTTCCTGAGAGGAGTGGGACGCAGTTCCTGAGGGGAGTGGAACGCAGTTCCTGAGGGGAGTGGAACGCAGTTCCTGAGGGGAGTGGGACGCAGTTCCTTAGAGGAGTGGGACGCAGTTCCTGAGGGGAGTGGGACGCAGTTCCTGAGGGGAGTGGGACGCAGTTCCTGAGGGGAGTGGGACGCAGTTCCTGAGGGGAGTGAGACGCAGTTCCTGAGAGGAATGGGATGCAGTTCCTGAGAGGAATGGGACGCAGTTCCTGAGAGGAATGGGACGCAGTTCCTGAGGGGAGTGGGACGCAGTTCCTGAGGGGAGTGGGAAGCAGTTCCTGAGGGGAGTGGGACGCAGTTCCTGAGGGGAGTGGGACGCAGTTCCTGAGGGGAGTGGGACGCAGTTCCTGAGGAGAGTGGGACGCGGTTCCTGAGGGGAGTGGGACGCAGTTCCTGAGGGGAGTGGGACGCAGTTCCTGAGAGGAGTGGGACGCAGTTCCTGAGGGGAGTGGAACGCAGTTCAGAGGAGAGTGGGACGCTGTGAGTGAGTGGGATTGTGATTGGCTCCAGTACCAGCCTGATGACCTGTTCTGGTTTTCTCCACTCTGCACTCTCCCAAGTCTCTCTTCCTTTATTTCAGATCCGGACACATCCACAACACAGTTGACTCGAGAATCCACTGACCGTTCATCCACTATCCCAGTGGGGTCTGCAGCCTCAGGTATCTGTCTTGTTCTGTCCATTGTGTACAGTCTGTTCACACAATGTGACTCCTGAAAAGCTCATCCAGTCTCTTACTGAGTGAGTGGGTATAGTGACTGAGGGGAGCGAGATGAGAAGACTGAGGGGAGTTTGATGAGGAGACTGAGGTGTGTGGAATGAGGAGACTGAGGGGAGTTTGATGAGGAGACTGAGGTGTGTGGTTTGAGGAGACTGAGGGGAGTGGGATGAGGAGACCGAGGGGAGTGGGATGAGGGGACTGAGGGCAGTTTGATGAGGATACTGAGGGGAGTGGGATGAGGGGACGGTGGGGAGTTGGATGAGGAGACTGAGTTGTGTGGGATGAGGAGACTGAGGGGAGTGGAATGAGGAGTCTGAGGGGAGTGGGATGAGGGGACTGAGGGAAGTGGGATGAGGGGACTGAGGGGAGTGGGATGAGGAGACTGAGGGGAGTGGGATGAGGAGACTGAGGGGACCGGGTTGAGGAGACTGAGGAGAGTGGGATGCAGTTCCTGAGGGGAGTGGGATGCAGTTCCAGAGGGAAGTGGGACGCAGTTCCTGAGAGGAGTGGGATGCAGTTCCTGAGGGGAGTGGGACGCAGTTCCTGAGGGGAGTGGGAAGCAGTTCCTGAGGGGAGTGGGGCACAGTTCCTGAGGAGAATGGAACGCGGATCCTGAGGGGAGTGGAACGCAGTTCCTGAGGGGAGTGGAACGCGGTTCCTGAGGGGAGTGGGACGCAGTTCCAGAGGGAAGTGGGACGCAGTTCCTGAGGGGAGTGGGCCGCAGTTCCTGAGAGGAGTGGGATGCAGTTCCTGAGGGGAGTGGGACGCAGTTGCTGAGGGGAGTGGGATGCAGTGATTGAGTGGGATTCTGATTGGCTCCAGTACCAGCCTGATGACCTGTTCTGGTTTTCTCCACTCTGCACTCTCCCCTGTCTCTCTTCCTTTATTACAGATCCGGACACATACACAACACAGTCGACTCAAGAATCCACTGACCGTTCATCCACTATGGTTTTCTCCACTCTGCACTCTCCCCTGTCTCTCTTCCTTTATTACAGATCCGGACACATACACAACACAGTCGACTCAAGAATCCACTGACCGTTCATCCACTATCCCAGTGGGGTCTGCAGACTCAGGTATCTGTCTTGTTCCGTCCATTGTGTACAGTCTGTTCACCCAATGTGACTCCTGAAAAGCTCAACTAGTCTCTTACTGAGTGAGTGGATATAGTGACTGAGGGGAGCGAGATGAGGAGTCTGAGGGGAGTGGGATGAGGGGACTGAGGGAAGTGGGATGAGGAGACAGAGGGGAGTGGAATGAGGAGACTGAGGTGAGTGGGCTGAGGAGACTGAGGGGAGTGGGAAGAGGAGACAGAGGGGAGTGGAATGAGGAGACTGATGTGAGTGGGATGAGGAGACAGAGGGGAGTGGAATGAGGAGACTGAGGGGAGTGGGCTGCGGAGACTGAGGGGAGTGGGATGAGGAGACAGAGGGGAGTGGAATGAGGAGACTGATGTGAGTGCGATGAGGATACTGTCGGGAGTGGGATGAGGAGACTTAGGAGGGTGGGATGAGGAGACTGAGTGAAGTGGGTTGAGGAGACTGAGAGGAGTGGGACGCGGTTCCTGAGGGGAGTGGGACGCGGTTCCTGAGGGCAGTGGGACGCGGTTCCTGAGGGGAGTGGGACACGGTTCCTGAGGGGAGTGGGACGCAGTTCCTGAGAGGAGTGGGACACAGTTCCTGAGAGGAGTGGGTCGCAGTTCCTGAGGGGAGTGGGATGCAGTTCCTGAGGGGAGTGGGTCGCAGTTCCTGAGGGGAGTGGGATGCAGTTCCTGAGGGGAGTGGGACGCAGTTCCTGAGGGGAGTGGGACGCAGTTCCTGAGAGGAGAGGGACGCGGTTCCTGAGGGGAGTGGGACGCAGTTCCTGAGGGGAGTGGGACGCAGTTCCTGAGGGGAGTGGGAAGCAGTTCCTGAGAGGAGTGGGACGCAGTTCCAGAGGGAAGTGGGACGCAGTTCCTGAGAGGAGTGGGACGCAGTTCCTGAGGGGAGTGGGACGCAGTTCCTGAAGGGAGTGGAACGCGGTTCCTGAAGGGAGTGGGACGCAGTTCCTGAGGGGAGTGGGACGCAGTTCCAGAGGGAAGTGGGACGCAGTTCCTGAGGGGAGTGGGCCGCAGTTCCTGAGAGGAGTGGGATGCAGTTCAGAGGAGAGTGGAACGCGGTTCCTGAGGGGAGTGGGACGCAGTTCCTGAGGGGAGTGGAACGCGGTTCCTGAAGGGAGTGGGACGCAGTTCCTGAGGGGAGTGGGACGCAGTTCCAGAGGGAAGTGGGCCGCAGTTCCTGAGGGGAGTGGGCCGCAGTTCCTGAGAGGAGTGGGATGCAGTTCCTGAGGGGAGTGGGACGCAGTTGCTGAGGGGAGTGGGATGCAGTGAGTGAGTGGGATTCTGATTGGCTCCAGTACCAGCCTGATGACCTGTTCTGGTTTTCTCCACTCTGCACTTTCCCCTGTCTCTCTTCCTTTATTACAGATCCGGACACATACACAACACAGTCGACTCAAGAATCCACTGACTGTTCATCCACTATCCCAGTGGGGTCTGCAGACTCAGGTATCTGTCTTGTTCCGTCCATTGTGTACAGTCTGTTCACCCAATGTGACTCCTGAAAAGCTCAACTAGTCTCTTACTGAGTGAGTGGATATAGTGACTGAGGGGAGCGAGATGAGGAGTCTGAGGGGAGTGGGATGAGGGGACTGAGGGAAGTGGGATGAGGAGACAGAGGGGAGTGGAATGAGGAGACTGATGTGAGTGGGCTGAGGAGACTGAGGGGAGTGGGAAGAGGAGACAGAGGGGAGTGGAATGAGGAGACTGATGTGAGTGGGATGAGGAGACAGAGGGGAGTGGAATGAGGAGACTGAGGGGAGTGGGCTGCGGAGACTGAGGGGAGTGGGATGAAGAGACAGAGGGGAGTGGAATGAGGAGACTGATGTGAGTGCGATGAGGAGACTGTCGGGAGTGGGATGAGGAGACTGAGTGAAGTGGGTTGAGGAGACTGAGAGGAGTGGGACGCGGTTCCTGAGGGGAGTGGGACGCGGTTCCTGAGGGCAGTGGGACGCGGTTCCTGAGGGGAGTGGGACACGGTTCCTGAGGGGAGTGGGACGCAGTTCCTGAGGGGAGTGAGACGCAGTTCCTGAGAGGAATGGGACGCAGTTCCTGAGAGGAATGGGACGCAGTTCCTGAGGGGAGTGGGACGCAGTTCCTGAGGGGAGAGGGACGCAGTTCCTGAGGAGAGTGGGACGCGGTTCCTGAGGGGAGTGGGACGCGGTTCCTGAGGGGAGTGGGACGCAGTTCCTGAGGGGAGTGGGACGCGGTTCCTGAGAGGAGTGGGACGCAGTTCCTGAGGGCAGTGGAACGCAGTTCAGAGGAGAGTCGGACGCAGTGAGTGAGTGGGATTGTGATTGGCTCCAGTACCAGCCTGATGACCTGTTCTGGTTTTCTCCACTCTGCACTCTCCCAAGTCTCTCTTCCTTTATTTCAGATCCGGACACATCCACAACACAGTTGACTCGAGAATCCACTGACCGTTCATCCACTATCCCAGTGGGGTCTGCAGCCTCAGGTATCTGTCTTGTTCCGTCCATTGTGTACAGTCTGTTCACCCAATGTGACTCCTGAAAAGCTCATCCAGTCTCTTACTGAGTGAGTGGGTATAGTGACTGAGGGGAGCGAGATGAGGAGTCTGAGGGGAGTTTGATGAGGAGACTGAGGTGTGTGGAATGAGGAGACTGAGGGGAGTTTGATGAGGAGACTGAGGTGTGTGGTTTGAGGAGACTGAGGGGAGTGTGATGAGGAGACCGAGGGGAGTGGGATGAGGGGACTGAGGGCAGTTTGATGAGGATACTGAGGGGAGTGGGATGAGGGGACGGTGGGGAGTTGGATGAGGAGACTGAGTTGTGTGGGATGAGGAGACTGAGGGGAGTGGAATGAGGAGACTGAGGGAAGTGGGATGAGGGGACTGAGGGGAGTGGGATGAGGAGTCTGAGGGGAGTGGGATGAGGAGACTGAGGGAAGTGGGATGAGGGGACTGAGGGGAGTGGGATGAGGAGACTGAGGAGAGTGGGATGAGGAGTCTGAGGGGAGTGGGATGAGGAGACTGAGGGAAGTGGGATGAGGGGACTGAGGGGAGTGGGATGAGGAGACTGAGGAGAGTGGGATGAGGAGTCTGAGGGGAGTGGGATGAGGAGACTGAGGGAAGTGGGATGAGGGGACTGAGGGGAGTGGGATGAGGAGTCTGAGGGGAGTGGGATGAGGAGACTGAGGGAAGTGGGATGAGGGGACTGAGGGGAGTGGGATGAGGAGACTGAGGAGAGTGGGATGAGGAGACTGAGGGGACCGGGTTGAGGAGACTGAGGAGAGTGGGATGCAGTTCCTGAGGGGAGTGGGATGCAGTTCCAGAGGGAAGTGGGACGCAGTTCCTGAGAGGAGTGGGATGCAGTTCCTGAGGGGAGTGGGATGCAGTTCCTGAGGGGAGTGGGACGCAGTTCCTGAGGGGAGTGGGAAGCAGTTCCTGAGGGGAGTGGGGCACAGTTCCTGAGGAGAATGGAACGCGGTTCCTGAGGAGAATGGAACGCGGTTCCTGAGGGGAGTGGGACGCGGTTCCTGAGGGGAGTGGGACGCAGTTCCTGAGGGGAGTGGGACGCAGTTCCTGAGGGGAGTGGGACGCAGTTCCTGAGGGGAGTGGGCCGCAGTTCCTGAGAGGAGTGGGATGCAGTTCCTGAGGGGAGTGGGACGCAGTTCCTGAGAGGAGTGGGATGCAGTTCCTGAGGGGAGTGGGACGCAGTTGCTGAGGGGAGTGGGATGCAGTGAGTGAGTGGGATTGTGATCGGCTCCAGTACCAGCCTGATGACCTGTTCTGGTTTTCTCCACTCTGCACTCTCCCCTGTCTCTCTTCCTTTATTACAGATCCGGACACATACACAACACAGTCGACTCGAGAATCCACTGACCGTTCAACCACTATCCCAGTGGGGTCTGCAGCCTCAGGTATCTGTCTTGTTCCGTCCATTGTGTACAGTCTGTTCACCCAATGTGACTCCTGAAAAGCTCATCCAGTCTCTTACTGAGTGAGTGGGTATAGTGACTGAGGGGAGTGGGATGAGGAGTCTGAGGGGAGTGTGATGAGGAGACTGAGGGGAGTGGGATGACGTATCTGAGTGGTAGTGGGATGAGTAGACTGAGGGGAGTGGGATGAGGAGACTGAGGGGAGTGGGATGAGGAGACTGAGGGGAATGGGATGAGGAGACTCAGGGGAGTGTGACGAGGAGACTGAGGGGAGCAGAATGAGTACATTGAGGGGAGTGGGATGAGGAGACTGAGGGAACTGGGTTTAGGAGACTGAGGGGAGTGGGATGAGGAGGCTGTGGGGAGTAGGATGAGGGGACTGAGGGGAGTGGAATGAGGAGACTGAGGGGAGCAGAATGAGTACATTGAGGGGAGTGGGATGAGGAGACTGAGGGAACTGGGTTTAGGAGACTGAGGGGAGTGGGATGAGGAGGCTGTGGGGAGTAGGATGAGGGGACTGAGGGGAGTGGAATGAGGAGACTGAGGGGAATGGGATGAGGAGACTGAGGGGAGTGGGATGAGGGGACGGTGGGGAGTCGGATGAGGAGACTAAGTGGAGAGGGATGAGTAGACTGAGAGGAGTGGGATAAGGAGACTGAGGGGAGTGGGATGAGGAGTCGGAGCGGAATTGGATGAGGAGACTGAGGGGAGTAGGACGAGGAGTCAGTGGAGAGTAGGGTGAGGGGACTGAATAGTAGTGGGATGAGGAGACTGAAGGAAGTGGAATGACGAGATTGATCCGAATGGGTTGAGGAGACTGGCGGAGTGGGATGAGAAGACTGCGGAGGGTGGGATGAGGAGACTGAGGGAAGTGGGTTGAGGAGACTGAGGAGAGTGGGACACAGTTCCTGAGGGGAGTGGGACGCAGTTCCTGAGGGAAGTGGGACGCAGTTCCTGAGAGGAGTGGGATGCAGTTCCTGAGGGGAGTGGGACGTGGTTCCTGAAGGGAGTGGAACGCGGTTCCTGAGGGGAGTCGAACGCGGTTCCTGAGGGGAGTGGAACACGGTTCCTGAGGGGAGTGGGACGCAGTGAGTTAGTGGGATTATGATTGGCTCCAGTACCAGCCTGATGACCTGTTCTTGTTTTCTCCACTCTGCACTCTCCCATGTCTCTGTTCCTTTATTACAGATTCGGACACATACACAACACAGTCGACTCGAGAATCAACTGACCGTTCAACCACTATCCCAGTGGGGTCTGCAGCCTCAGGTATCTGTCTTGTTCCGTCCATTGTGTACAGTCTGTTCACCCAATGTGACTCCTGAAAATCTCATCTAGTCTCTTACTGAGTGAGTGGGTATAGTGACTGAGTGGAGCGAGATGAGGAGTCTGAGGGGAGTGGGATGAGGGGACTGAGGGGAGTGGGATGAGGAGACTGGAGAGAGGGATGAGGAGATTGTGGGGAGTGGGATGAGGAGTCTGAGGGGAGTGGGATGAGGAGTCTGAGGGGAGTGGGATGAGGAGTCTGAGGGGAGTGGGATGACGTGTCTGAGCCGAATGTGATGAGGAGACTGAGGGTAGTGGGATGAGGAGACTGAGGGGAGTAGAATGAGGAGACTGAGGGGCGTGGGATGAGGAGACTGAGCGGGAGTGGGATGAGTAGACTGAGAGGAGTGGGATGAGGAGACTGAGGGGAGTGGGATGAGGAGGCTTTATGGAGTGGGATGAGGAGAATGAGGGGAGTAGAATGAGGAGACTGAGGGGCGTGGGATGAGGAGACTGAGTGGGAGTGGGATGAGTCGACTGAGAGGAGTGGGATGAGGAGACTGAGGGGAGTGGGATGAGGAGGCTTTATGGAGTGGGATGAGTAGAATGAGGGGAATGGGATGAGGAGAATCAGGGGAGTGGGACGATGAGACTTAGGAGAGCGGGATGAGTACATTGAGGGGAGTGGGATGAGGAGACTGAGGGAACTGGGTTGAGGAGACTGAGGGGCATGGGATGAGAAGACTGAGGGGAATGGGATGAGGAGACTGAATAGTAGTGGGATGAGGAGACTGAGGGAAGTGGAATGACGAGATTGATCTGAATGGGTTGAAACATAGAAACATAGAAACATAGAATCTAGGAGCAGGAGTAGGCCATTCGGCCCGTCGAGCCTGCTCCGCCATTCAATACGATCATGGCTGATCATCCAAATCCAGTCCCTGCTTTAATCCCCACAGTACACATATCCCACCCTACCCCCGTAACCCCACGTATTTAATTCCCCCTAACATATCCCATCCTATCCCCATAACCACACATATTTAATCCCCCCTAACACTAAGGGTCAATTTATCATAGCCAAATCAACCTAACCCACACATTTTTGGACTGTGGGAGGAAACCGGAGCACCCGGAGGAAACCCACGCAGACACGGGGAGAATGTGCAAACTCCACACAGACAGTCACCCGAGGTCAGATTCGAACCCGGGTCTCTGGCGCTGTGAGGCACCAGTGCTAACCACTATGCCACCGTGTTGAGGAGACTGACGGAGTGGGATGAGAAGACTGAGGAGGGTGGGGTGAGGAGACTGAGGGAAGTGGGTTGAGGAGACTGAGGAGAGTGAGATACAGTTCCTGAGGGGAGTGTAACGCAGTTCCTGAGGGGAGTGGAACGCGGTTCCTGAGGGGAGTGGAACGCGGTTCCTGAGGGGAGTGGGATGCAGTTCCTGAGGGGAGTGGAACGCGGTTCCTGTGGGGAGTGGAACGCGGTTCCTGTGGGGAGTGGAACGCAGTTCCTGAGGGGAGTGGAACGCGGTTCCTGAGGAGAGTGGGATATGGTTCCTGAGGGGAGTGGAATGCGGTTCCTGAGGAGAGTGGGATATGGTTCCTGAGGGGAGTGGAATGCGGTTCCTGAGGGGAGTGGGACGCAGTTCCTGAGGGAAGTGGGACGCAGTTCCTGAGAGGAGTGGGATGCAGTTCCTGAGGGAAGTGGGAAGCAGTTCCTGAGGGGAGTGGAACGTGGTTCCTGAAGGGAGTGGACGCAGTGAGTGAGTGGGATTGTGATTGGCTCCAGTACCAGCCTGAAGACCTGTTCTGGCATTCTCCACTCTGCACTCTCCCCTGTCTCTCTTCCTTTATTACAGATCCGGACACATCCACAACACAGTCGACTCAAGAATCCACTGACCGTTCATCCACTATCCCAGTGGGGTCTGCAGACTCAGGTATCTGTCTTGTTCCGTTCATTGTGTACAGTCTGTTCACCCAATGTGACTCCTGAAAAGCTCATCCAGGCTCTTACTGAGTGAGTGGGTATAGTGACTGAGGGGAGCGAGATGAGAAGTCTGAGGGGGGTGGGATGAGGTGACTGAGGTGTGTGGGATGAGGGGACTGAGGGGAGTGGGATGAGGAGACTGAGGGGAGTGGGATGAGGTGACTGAGGTGTGTGGGATGAGGAGACTGAGGGGAGTGGGATGAGGTGACTGAGGTGTGTGGGATGAGGAGACTGAGGGGAGTGGGATGAGGGGAGTGGGATGAGGAGACAGGGGAGTGGAATGAGGAGACTGATGTGAGTGGGATGAGGAGAATGTGGGGAGTGGGATGAGGAGACTGAAAGTAGTGGGATGAGGAGATTGAGGGAAGTGGAATGACGGTACTGATCCGAATGGGATGAGGAGACTGTCGGGAGTGGGATGAGGAGACTTAGGAGGGTGGGATGAGGAGACTGAGTGAAGTGGGTTGAGGAGACTGGGAGGAGTGGGATGCAGTTCCTGAGAGGAGTGGGATGCAGTTCCTGAGGGGAGTGGGACGCAGTTCCTGAGGGGAGTGGGAAGCAGTTCCTGAGGGGAGTGGGGCACAGTTCCTGAGGAGAATGGAACGCGGATCCTGAGGGGAGTGGAACGCAGTTCCTGAGGGGAGTGGAACGCGGTTCCTGAGGGGAGTGGGACGCAGTTCCAGAGGGAAGTGGGACGCAGTTCCTGAGGGGAGTGGGCCGCAGTTCCTGAGAGGAGTGGGATGCAGTTCCTGAGGGGAGTGGGACGCAGTTGCTGAGGGGAGTGGGATGCAGTGATTGAGTGGGATTCTGATTGGCTCCAGTACCAGCCTGATGACCTGTTCTGGTTTTCTCCACTCTGCACTCTCCCCTGTCTCTCTTCCTTTATTACAGATCCGGACACATACACAACACAGTCGACTCAAGAATCCACTGACCGTTCATCCACTATCCCAGTGGGGTCTGCAGACTCAGGTATCTGTCTTGTTCCGTCCATTGTGTACAGTCTGTTCACCCAATGTGACTCCTGAAAAGCTCAACTAGTCTCTTACTGAGTGAGTGGATATAGTGACTGAGGGGAGCGAGATGAGGAGTCTGAGGGGAGTGGGATGAGGGGACTGAGGGAAGTGGGATGAGGAGACAGAGGGGAGTGGAATGAGGAGACTGAGGTGAGTGGGCTGAGGAGACTGAGGGGAGTGGGAAGAGGAGACAGAGGGGAGTGGAATGAGGAGACTGATGTGAGTGGAATGAGGAGACTGATGTGAGTGGGATGAGGAGACAGAGGGGAGTGGAATGAGGAGACTGAGGGGAGTGGGCTGCGGAGACTGAGGGGAGTGGGATGAGGAGACAGAGGGGAGTGGAATGAGGAGACTGATGTGAGTGCGATGAGGAGACTGTCGGGAGTGGGATGAGGAGACTTAGGAGGGTGGGATGAGGAGACTGAGTGAAGTGGGTTGAGGAGACTGAGAGGAGTGGGACGCGGTTCCTGAGGGGAGTGGGACGCGGTTCCTGAGGGCAGTGGGACGCGGTTCCTGAGGGGAGTGGGACACGGTTCCTGAGGGGAGTGGGACGCAGTTCCTGAGAGGAGTGGGTCGCAGTTCCTGAGGGGAGTGGGATGCAGTTCCTGAGGGGAGTGGGTCGCAGTTCCTGAGGGGAGTGGGATGCAGTTCCTGAGGGGAGTGGGACGCAGTTCCTGAGGGGAGTGGGACGCAGTTCCTGAGAGGAGAGGGACGCGGTTCCTGAGGGGAGTGGGACGCAGTTCCTGAGGGGAGTGGGACGCAGTTCCTGAGGGGAGTGGGAAGCAGTTCCTGAGAGGAGTGGGACGCAGTTCCAGAGGGAAGTGGGACGCAGTTCCTGAGAGGAGTGGGACGCAGTTCCTGAGGGGAGTGGGACGCGGTTCCTGAGGGGAGTGGAACGCGGTTCCTGAAGGGAGTGGGACGCAGTTCCTGAGGGGAGTGGGACGCAGTTCCAGAGGGAAGTGGGACGCAGTTCCTGAGGGGAGTGGGCCGCAGTTCCTGAGAGGAGTGGGATGCAGTTCAGAGGAGAGTGGAACGCGGTTCCTGAGGGGAGTGGGACGCAGTTCCTGAGGGGAGTGGGACGCAGTTCCTGAGGGGAGTGGGACGCAGTTCCAGAGGGAAGTGGGACGCAGTTCCTGAGGGGAGTGGGCCGCAGTTCCTGAGAGGAGTGGGATGCAGTTCCTGAGGGGAGTGGGACGCAGTTGCTGAGGGGAGTGGGATGCAGTGAGTGAGTGGGATTCTGATTGGCTCCAGTACCAGCCTGATGACCTGTTCTGGTTTTCTCCACTCTGCACTTTCCCCTGTCTCTCTTCCTTTATTACAGATCCGGACACATACACAACACAGTCGACTCAAGAATCCACTGACTGTTCATCCACTATCCCAGTGGGGTCTGCAGACTCAGGTATCTGTCTTGTTCCGTCCATTGTGTACAGTCTGTTCACCCAATGTGACTCCTGAAAAGCTCAACTAGTCTCTTACTGAGTGAGTGGATATAGTGACTGAGGGGAGCGAGATGAGGAGTCTGAGGGGAGTGGGATGAGGGGACTGACGGAAGTGGGATGAGGAGACAGAGGGGAGTGGAATGAGGAGACTGATGTGAGTGGGCTGAGGAGACTGAGGGGAGTGGGAAGAGGAGACAGAGGGGAGTGGAATGAGGAGACTGATGTGAGTGGGATGAGGAGACAGAGGGGAGTGGAATGAGGAGACTGAGGGGAGTGGGCTGCGGAGACTGAGGGGAGTGGGATGAAGAGACAGAGGGGAGTGGAATGAGGAGACTGATGTGAGTGCGATGAGGAGACTGTCGGGAGTGGGATGAGGAGACTGAGTGAAGTGGGTTGAGGAGACTGAGAGGAGTGGGACGCGGTTCCTGAGGGGAGTGGGACGCGGTTCCTGAGGGCAGTGGGACGCGGTTCCTGAGGGGAGTGGGACACGGTTCCTGAGGGGAGTGGGACGCAGTTCCTGAGGGGAGTGAGACGCAGTTCCTGAGAGGAATGGGACGCAGTTCCTGAGAGGAATGGGACGCAGTTCCTGAGGGGAGTGGGACGCAGTTCCTGAGGGGAGAGGGACGCAGTTCCTGAGGAGAGTGGGACGCGGTTCCTGAGGGGAGTGGGACGCGGTTCCTGAGGGGAGTGGGACGCAGTTCCTGAGGGGAGTGGGACGCGGTTCCTGAGAGGAGTGGGACGCAGTTCCTGAGGGCAGTGGAACGCAGTTCAGAGGAGAGTCGGACGCAGTGAGTGAGTGGGATTGTGATTGGCTCCAGTACCAGCCTGATGACCTGTTCTGGTTTTCTCCACTCTGCACTCTCCCAAGTCTCTCTTCCTTTATTTCAGATCCGGACACATCCACAACACAGTTGACTCGAGAATCCACTGACCGTTCATCCACTATCCCAGTGGGGTCTGCAGCCTCAGGTATCTGTCTTGTTCCGTCCATTGTGTACAGTCTGTTCACCCAATGTGACTCCTGAAAAGCTCATCCAGTCTCTTACTGAGTGAGTGGGTATAGTGACTGAGGGGAGCGAGATGAGGAGTCTGAGGGGAGTTTGATGAGGAGACTGAGGTGTGTGGAATGAGGAGACTGAGGGGAGTTTGATGAGGAGACTGAGGTGTGTGGTTTGAGGAGACTGAGGGGAGCGTGATGAGGAGACCGAGGGGAGTGGGATGAGGGGACTGAGGGCAGTTTGATGAGGATACTGAGGGGAGTGGGATGAGGGGACGGTGGGGAGTTGGATGAGGAGACTGAGTTGTGTGGGATGAGGAGACTGAGGGGAGTGGAATGAGGAGACTGAGGGAAGTGGGATGAGGGGACTGAGGGGAGTGGGATGAGGAGTCTGAGGGGAGTGGGATGAGGAGACTGAGGGAAGTGGGATGAGGGGACTGAGGGGAGTGGGATGAGGAGACTGAGGAGAGTGGGATGAGGAGTCTGAGGGGAGTGGGATGAGGAGACTGAGGGAAGTGGGATGAGGGGACTGAGGGGAGTGGGATGAGGAGTCTGAGGGGAGTGGGATGAGGGGACTGAGGGGAGTGGGATGAGGAGACTGAGGAGAGTGGGATGAGGAGACTGAGGGGACCGGGTTGAGGAGACTGAGGAGAGTGGGATGCAGTTCCTGAGGGGAGTGGGATGCAGTTCCTGAGGGGAGTGGGATGCAGTTCCAGAGGGAAGTGGGACGCAGTTCCTGAGAGGAGTGGGATGCAGTTCCTGAGGGGAGTGGGATGCAGTTCCTGAGGGGAGTGGGACGCAGTTCCTGAGGGGAGTGGGAAGCAGTTCCTGAGGGGAGTGGGGCACAGTTCCTGAGGAGAATGGAACGCGGTTCCTGAGGAGAATGGAACGCGGTTCCTGAGGGGAGTGGGACGCAGTTCCTGAGGGGAGTGGGACGCAGTTCCTGAGGGGAGTGGGACGCAGTTCCTGAGGGGAGTGGGCCGCAGTTCCTGAGAGGAGTGGGATGCAGTTCCTGAGGGGAGTGGGACGCAGTTCCTGAGAGGAGTGGGATGCAGTTCCTGAGGGGAGTGGGACGCAGTTGCTGAGGGGAGTGGGATGCAGTGAGTGAGTGGGATTGTGATCGGCTCCAGTACCAGCCTGATGACCTGTTCTGGTTTTCTCCACTCTGCACTCTCCCCTGTCTCTCTTCCTTTATTACAGATCCGGACACATACACAACACAGTCGACTCGAGAATCCACTGACCGTTCAACCACTATCCCAGTGGGGTCTGCAGCCTCAGGTATCTGTCTTGTTCCGTCCATTGTGTACAGTCTGTTCACCCAATGTGACTCCTGAAAAGCTCATCCAGTCTCTTACTGAGTGAGTGGGTATAGTGACTGAGGGGAGTGGGATGAGGAGTCTGAGGGGAGTGTGATGAGGAGACTGAGGGGAGTGGGATGACGTATCTGAGTGGTAGTGGGATGAGTAGACTGAGGGGAGTGGGATGAGGAGACTGAGGGGAGTGGGATGAGGAGACTGAGGGGAATGGGATGAGGAGACTCAGGGGAGTGTGACGAGGAGACTGAGGGGAGCAGAATGAGTACATTGAGGGGAGTGGGATGAGGAGACTGAGGGAACTGGGTTTAGGAGACTGAGGGGAGTGGGATGAGGAGGCTGTGGGGAGTAGGATGAGGGGACTGAGGGGAGTGGAATGAGGAGACTGAGGGGAGCAGAATGAGTACATTGAGGGGAGTGGGATGAGGAGACTGAGGGAACTGGGTTTAGGAGACTGAGGGGAGTGGGATGAGGAGGCTGTGGGGAGTAGGATGAGGGGACTGAGGGGAGTGGAATGAGGAGACTGAGGGGAATGGGATGAGGAGACTGAGGGGAGTGGGATGAGGGGACGGTGGGGAGTCGGATGAGGAGACTAAGTGGAGAGGGATGAGTAGACTGAGAGGAGTGGGATAAGGAGACTGAGGGGAGTGGGATGAGGAGTCGGAGCGGAATTGGATGAGGAGACTGAGGGGAGTAGGACGAGGAGTCAGTGGAGAGTAGGGTGAGGGGACTGAATAGTAGTGGGATGAGGAGACTGAGGGAAGTGGAATGACGAGATTGATCCGAATGGGTTGAGGAGACTGGCGGAGTGGGATGAGAAGACTGCGGAGGGTGGGATGAGGAGACTGAGGGAAGTGGGTTGAGGAGACTGAGGAGAGTGGGACACAGTTCCTGAGGGGAGTGGGACGCAGTTCCTGAGGGAAGTGGGACGCAGTTCCTGAGAGGAGTGGGATGCAGTTCCTGAGGGGAGTGGGACGTGGTTCCTGAAGGGAGTGGAACGCGGTTCCTGAGGGGAGTCGAACGCGGTTCCTGAGGGGAGTGGAACACGGTTCCTGAGGGGAGTGGGACGCAGTGAGTTAGTGGGATTATGATTGGCTCCAGTACCAGCCTGATGACCTGTTCTTGTTTTCTCCACTCTGCACTCTCCCATGTCTCTGTTCCTTTATTACAGATTCGGACACATACACAACACAGTCGACTCGAGAATCAACTGACCGTTCAACCACTATCCCAGTGGGGTCTGCAGCCTCAGGTATCTGTCTTGTTCCGTCCATTGTGTACAGTCTGTTCACCCAATGTGACTCCTGAAAATCTCATCTAGTCTCTTACTGAGTGAGTGGGTATAGTGACTGAGTGGAGCGAGATGAGGAGTCTGAGGGGAGTGGGATGAGGGGACTGAGGGGAGTGGGATGAGGAGACTGGAGAGAGGGATGAGGAGATTGTGGGGAGTGGGATGAGGAGTCTGAGGGGAGTGGGATGAGGAGTCTGAGGGGAGTGGGATGACGTGTCTGAGCCGAATGTGATGAGGAGACTGAGGGTAGTGGGATGAGGAGACTGAGGGGAGTAGAATGAGGAGACTGAGGGGCGTGGGATGAGGAGACTGAGCGGGAGTGGGATGAGTAGACTGAGAGGAGTGGGATGAGGAGACTGAGGGGAGTGGGATGAGGAGGCTTTATGGAGTGGGATGAGGAGAATGAGGGGAGTAGAATGAGGAGACTGAGGGGCGTGGGATGAGGAGACTGAGTGGGATGAGTCGACTGAGAGGAGTGGGATGAGGAGACTGAGGGGAGTGGGATGAGGAGGCTTTATGGAGTGGGATGAGTAGAATGAGGGGAATGGGATGAGGAGAATCAGGGGAGTGGGACGATGAGACTTAGGAGAGCGGGATGAGTACATTGAGGGGAGTGGGATGAGGAGACTGAGGGAACTGGGTTGAGGAGACTGAGGGGCATGGGATGAGAAGACTGAGGGGAATGGGATGAGGAGACTGAATAGTAGTGGGATGAGGAGACTGAGGGAAGTGGAATGACGAGATTGATCTGAATGGGTTGAGGAGACTGACGGAGTGGGATGAGAAGACTGAGGAGGGTGGGGTGAGGAGACTGAGGGAAGTGGGTTGAGGAGACTGAGGAGAGTGAGATACAGTTCCTGAGGGGAGTGTAACGCAGTTCCTGAGGGGAGTGGAACGCGGTTCCTGAGGGGAGTGGAACGCGGTTCCTGAGGGGAGTGGGATGCAGTTCCTGAGGGGAGTGGAACGCGGTTTCTGAGCGGAGTGGAACGCGGTTCCTGTGGGGAGTGGAACGCAGTTCCTGAGGGGAGTGGAACGCGGTTCCTGAGGAGAGTGGGATATGGTTCCTGAGGGGAGTGGAATGCGGTTCCTGAGGAGAGTGGGATATGGTTCCTGAGGGGAGTGGAATGCGGTTCCTGAGGGGAGTGGGACGCAGTTCCTGAGGGAAGTGGGACGCAGTTCCTGAGAGGAGTGGGATGCAGTTCCTGAGGGAAGTGGGAAGCAGTTCCTGAGGGGAGTGGAACGTGGTTCCTGAAGGGAGTGGACGCAGTGAGTGAGTGGGATTGTGATTGGCTCCAGTACCAGCCTGAAGACCTGTTCTGGCATTCTCCACTCTGCACTCTCCCCTGTCTCTCTTCCTTTATTACAGATCCGGACACATCCACAACACAGTCGACTCAAGAATCCACTGACCGTTCATCCACTATCCCAGTGGGGTCTGCAGACTCAGGTATCTGTCTTGTTCCGTTCATTGTGTACAGTCTGTTCACCCAATGTGACTCCTGAAAAGCTCATCCAGGCTCTTACTGAGTGAGTGGGTATAGTGACTGAGGGGAGCGAGATGAGAAGTCTGAGGGGGGTGGGATGAGGTGACTGAGGTGTGTGGGATGAGGGGACTGAGGGGAGTGGGATGAGGAGACTGAGGGGAGTGGGATGAGGTGACTGAGGTGTGTGGGATGAGGAGACTGAGGGGAGTGGGATGAGGTGACTGAGGTGTGTGGGATGAGGAGACTGAGGGGAGTGGGATGAGGGGACTGAGGGGAGTGGGATGAGGAGACTGAGGGGAGTGGGATGAGGTGACTGAGGTGTGTGGGATGAGGAGACTGAGGGGAGTGGGATGAGGTGACTGAGGTGTGTGGGATGAGGAGACTGAGGGAAGAGGGATGCTGTGAACCTGGTGAATGGGCTGCAGGGCCTAATGGGATTGGAATGAAGTTGCTGAGGGGTGTGTTTATAGTGTTTCAGGGAAATGTTTGAGGAGTTTGGGATGCAGTGATTGAAGAGGGCATGATGTATAGACTGAGGTGAGTGGTATGCAGTGCCTGAGTGGTGTGGGACGTAATGGCTGAGGGGAGTGGGATATAACGATTGAAGGCAGTGGGATGCAGTGACTAAGTGGTGTGGTGTGGGATGCAGTGACTGAGCGTAGTTGAAGTTAGTGACTGATTGGAGTGGGTTGGAGTGTTTGACAGGAATGTCCTGCAGTGAATAAGGGCATCGGTATGCAGTGACTGAGGGGAATGGGTTGCAAAAACTGAGGGGAATGGGATGCTTTGACTATGGATCGTGGGATTCAGTTACTGAAAGGAGTGCAATTGGATGATTATGGTTTATATAAAGACTGGTGTCTGACATCCTCCGACCTCTAATTCCAGCCTGATGACCTGTTTGGGTAACCCCCCAATCTGCACTCACCTATGACTCTCTTCCTTCATTAAAGATGCAGAGTCGTCCAAAACTCAGGAACCCGAGGAACAATCAACTGAAGAATCTGCTGATCCTTCATCCACAATCCCAGCAGGGTCAGCAGGCCCAGGTATCTGCCTTGTGGGGTCCATGCTTTGCAGACGGTTCACCCAATGTGACTCCTGAAAAGCCAAGACAAGGAGATTGATCCAGTCTCTTACAGACAGAAGGGGTCATAGTGAAGGAATAGACTGGGATGTGGAGATTGAGGGGAGTTGGATGAGGACATTAAAGGAGAGTGGAATAAGGACACTCAGGGTCGTGGGTTGAGGAGAATGAAGGGAGAGGGATGAGTTGACTGAGGGCAGTGTGATGACGAGACTGAGCCGAATGGGATGAGGAGACTGAGGGGAGTGGGAACAGGCGACTGTGGGTAGTGGGACGCGGTTCCTGAGGGAAGTGGGAAGCAGTTCCTGAGGGGAGAGGGACGCCGTTCCTGAGGGGAGTGGGATGCAGTTCCTGAGGGGAGTGAGACGCAGTTCCTGACGGGAGTGGGACGCAGTTCCTGATGGGAGTGAGACGCGGTTCCTGAGGGGAGTGGATGCAGTTCCTGAGGGGAGTGGGACGCAGTTCATGACGGGAGTGGGACGCAGTTCCTGAGGGGAGTGGGATGCAGTTCCTGAGGGGAGTGAGACGCCGTTCCTGAGGGGAGTGAGACGCGGTTCCTGAGGGGAATCGGACTCTGTGAGTGAGTGCGATTGTGATTGGCTCCAGTACCAACCTGATGACCTGCTCTGGTTTTCTCCACTCTGTTCTCCCATGTCTCTCTTCCTTTATTACAGATCCGGACGCATCCAAAACACAGGAACCCAAGGAACAGTTGACTGGAGAATCCACTGCCCGTTCATCCACTATCCCAGTGGGGTCTGCAGCCTCAGGTATCTGTCTTGTTCCGTCCATTGTGTACAGTCTGTTCACCCAATGTGACTCCTGAAAAGCTCATCTAGTCTCTTACTGAGTGAGTGGGTATAGTGACTGAGGGGAGTGGGATGAGGAGACTGAGGGAAGTGGGATGAGGTATCTTGAGAGGAGTGGGAAGAGGAGACTGAGGGGAATGGGATGAGGGGGTGAGGGGAGTGGGATGCGGAGACTGAGGGGAGTGGGATGAGGAGACTGAGGTGTGTGGGATGAGGGGACTGAGGGGAGTGGGATGAGGAGACTGATGGAAGTGGGATGCTGTGAACCTGGTGAATGGGCTGCAGGGCCTGATGGGATTGGAATGAAGTTGCTGAGGGGTGTGTTTGTCGTGTTTCAGGGAAATGTTTGAGGAGATTGGGATGCAGTGACTGAGTGTCGTTGAATTTAGTGACTCATTGGAGTGGGTTGGAGTGTTTGACAGGAATGTCCTGCAGTTAATAAGGGCATCGGTATGAGACTGAGGGGAGAGGGATGAGGAATAATGAGGGGAGTGGGATGAGGAGACGGAGTGGAGACGGATGGATAGAGTGAGGGGAGTGGGAAGAGGAGACTGAGGGGAGTGGGATGAGGGGACTGAGGGCAGTGAGATGAGGAGACTGAGGGGAGTGAGATGAGGGGAGTGAGATGAGGAGACTGAGGGGAGTGGGATGAAGAAACTGAGGGGAGTGGAATGACAAGACTGAGGGGTGTGGGAGGAGGAGACTGAGTGGTGTGGGATGAGGAGACCGAGGGGTGTGGGATGCGGAGACTGAGTGGAGACGGATGAGGAGAGTGAGGGGAGTTGGATGAGGAGACTGAGGGGTGTGGGATGAGGAGACTGAGTGGAGACGGATGAGGAGAGTGAGGGGAGTGGGATGAGGAGACTGAGGGGTGTGAGTTGCGGAGACTGAGTGGAGACGGATGAGGAGACTGCGGGGAGTGGAATGAGGAGACTGAGGGGAGTGGGATGTGGAGACTGAGAGGAGTGGGATGTGGAGACTGAGAGGAGTGGGATGAGGAGACTTTGTGGAGTGGGATGAGGAGACTGAGAGGAGTGGAATGAGGAGACTTTGTGGAGTGGGATGAGGAGACTGAGGGGAGTGGAATGAGGAGACTGAGGGGAGTGGGATGAGGAGACTGAGGTGTGTGGGGTGAGGAGACTGAGGGGAGTGTGATGTGAAGACTGAGGGGAGTGGAATGAGCAGACTGAGGGGAGTGGGCTGAGGAGACTGAGGGGAGTGGGATGTGGAGACTGAGGGGAGTGGAATGAGGAGACTTTGTGGAGTGGGATGAGGAGACTGAGGGGAGTGGAATGAGGAGACTGAGGGGAGTGGGATTTGGAGACTGAGAGGAGTGGGATGAGGAGAATTTGTGGAGTGGGATGAGGAGACTGAGGGGAGTGGGATGAGGAGACTGAGGGGAGTGGGATGAGGAGACTGAGGGGAGTGGGATGAGGAGACTGAGGGGAGTGGGATGAGGAGACTGAGGGGAGTGGGGTGTGGGGACTTTGTGGAGTGGGATGAGGAGACTGGGGAGCGGGATGAGGAGACTTGGGAGTGGGATGAGGAGAATGAGTGGAGTGGGATGAGGAGACTGAGGGGAGTGGGATGAGGAGACTGTTGGGAGTGGGTTGAGGACACCGAGGGGAGTGGGATGAGGAGACTGAGGGGAGTGGGATGAGGAGACTGAGGGGAGTGTGATGAGGAGACTGTGGGTAGTGGGATGAGGAGACTGAGGGAGTGGGATGAGGAGACGGTGGGTAGTGAGATGAGGAGACTGAGGGGAGTGAGATGAGGAGACTGAGGGGAGTGGTTTATGTAGACTGAGGGGAGTGGGATGAGGAGACTGTGGAGTGGGATGAGGAGACTTTGGGGAGTGGGATGATGAGACTGAGGGGACTGGGATGCGGAGACTGTTGGGAGTGGGATGAGGAGATTGTGGGGAGTGGTTTGAGGAGACAGGGGTGTGCGATGAGGAGACTGGGGAGTGTGATGAGGAGACTGAGAGGAGTGGGAAGAGGAAACTGAGAGGAGTGGCATGAAGAGACTGCGGGGTGTGGGATGAGGACACCGAGGGGAGTTGGATGAGGAGACTGAGGGGAGTTGAATGAGGAGACTGAGGGGAGTGGTTTAAGGAGACTGAGGGGAGTGGGATGAGGAGACTGTGGGGAGTGGAATGAGGAGACTGTGGATAGTGGGATGAGGAGAATAAGGGGCGTGGGATGAGGATACTGTGGGGAGTGGGTTGAGGAGATTGTTCGGAGTGGGATGAGGAGACTGGGGAGTGGAATGAGGAGACTGAGGGGAGTGTGATGAGACTAGGGAGTGGGATGAGGAGAATGAGGGGAGTGGGCTGAGGAGATTGTTGGGAGTGGGATTAGGAGACTGAGGGGAGTGGAATGAGGAGACTGTGGGGAATGGGATGACGATACTGAGGGGAGTGGGATGAGGAGACTGAGGGGTGTGGGATGAGGAGACTAGGGGAGTGGGATGAGGATAATGAGTGGAGTTGAATGAGGAGACAGAGGGGAGTGGGATGAGGAGACAAGGGAGTGGGATGAGGAGATTGTGGGGAGTGGGAAGAGGAGACTGCTGGGAGTGGGATGATGAGACTGTGGTGAGTGGGATGAGGAGACAGTTGGGAGTGGGTTGAGGAGACTGTGGTGAGTGGGATGAGGAGACTGTGGGGAGTGGAATGAGGAGACTGTGGGGAGTGGGATGAGGATACTGTTGGGAGTGGGATGTGGAGACTGAGGAGAGTTGGATGAGGAGACTGAGGGGAGTGGGATGAGGAGACTGTGAGGTGTGCGATGGTGAGACTCAGGTGAGTTGGATGAGGAGACTGAGGGGAGTGGGGTGAGGGGACTTTGGGGAGTGGGATGAGGAGACTGGGGAGCGGGATGAGGAGACTTGGGAGTGGGATGAGGAGAATTAGTGGAGTGGGATGAGGAGACTGAAGGGAGTGGGATGAGGAGACTGTGAGGTCTGCGATGGGGAGACTCGGGAGTGGGATGAGGAGACTGAGGGGAGTGGGGTGAGGGGACTTTGTGGAGTGGGATGAGGAGTCTGGGGAGCGGGATGAGGAGAGTTGGGAGTGGGATGAGGAGAATGAGTGGAGTGGGATGAGGAGACTGAGGGGAGTGGGATGGAGAGACTGTTGGGAGTTGGTTGAGGAGACTGTGGGGAGTGGGATGAGGAGACTGAGAGGAGTGGGATGAGGACACCGTGGGGAGTGTGATGAGGAGACTGTAGGTAGTGGGATGAGGAGACAGAGGGGAGTGGGATGAGGAGACTGTGGAGTGGGATGAGGAGACTTTGGGGAGTGGGATGATGAGACTGCGGGGAGTGGGATGAGGAGATTGTGGGGAGTGGGATGAGGAGACTGTTGGGAGTGGGATGAGGAGACTGAGGAGAGTGGGATGAGGAGACTGAGGGGAGTGGGATGAGGAGACTGAAGGGAGTGGGATGAGGAGACTGAGGTGTGGGATGGCGAGACTGAGGGGAGTGGGATGAGGAGACTGAGGGGAGTGGGGTGTGGGGACTTTGTGGAGTGGGATGAGGAGACTGGGGAGCGGGATGAGGAGACTTGGGAGAGGGATGAGGAGAATGACTGGAGTGGGATGAGGAGACTGAGGGGAGTGGGATGAGGAGACTGTAGGGAGTGGGTTGAGGACACCGAGGGGAGTGGGATGAGGAGACTGAGGGGAGTGGGATGAGGAGACTGAGAGGAGTGGGATGAGGACACCGCGGGGAGTGGGATGAGTAGACTGTGAGGAGTGGGATTAGGAGACTGAGGGGAGTGTGATGAGGAGACTGTACGTAGTGGGATGAGGGGAGTGGGATGAGGAGACTGTGGAGTGGGATGAGGAGACTTTGGGGAGTGGGATGAGGAGACTGAGGGGAGTGGAATGAGGAGACTGAGGGGAGTGGGATTTGGAGACTGAGAGGAGTGGGATGAGGAGAATTTGTGGAGTGGGATGAGGAGACTGAGAGGAGTGGGATGAGGAGACTGAGGGGAGTGGGATGAGGAGACTCCCAACAGTCCCTGGATTCCGCTAAGGTCCCGGCAGACTGGAAAACTGCTAATGTAACACCCTTATTTAAAAAGGGCAGTAGACAGAAGGCTGGTAACTATAGACCGGTTAGCCTAACATCTGTGGTAGGTAAAATTTTGGAGTCCATTATTAAGGAAACAGTAACAGGACATTTGGATAATCATAATTTAATAGGACAAAGTCAGCATGGTTTTATGAAGGGGAAGTCATGTTTGACAAATTTGCTGGAGTTCTTTGAGGAAGTAACATATAGAGTGGATAAAGGGGAACCAGTGGACGTAGTGTATTTAGACTTCCAAAAGGCATTTGACAAGGTGCCACACAAAAGATTATTGCTTAAGGTAAAAAATCACGGGATTGGGGGTAATATTCTGGCATGGATAGAGGATTGGCTATCTAACAGAAAGCAAAGAGTTGGGATAAATGGTTCATTCTCAGACTGGCAATCAGTAACTAGTGGTGTTCCACAGGGGTCAGTGCTGGGTCCCCAACTCTTCACAATCTATATTAACGATTTGGAGGAAGGGACCAAGTGTAACATATCAAAATTTGCAGATGATACAAAGATGGGAGGGAAAGTAGTGAGTGAGGAGGACATAAAAAACCTGCAAGGGGACATAGACAGGCTAAGTAAGTGGGCAGAGATTTGGCAGATGGAATACAACACTGGAAAGTGTGAGGTGATGCACTTTGGCAGGAAAAATCCTAGAGCAATTTATTATCTTAATGGCAAGAAACTGGAGAGTACTGAAGTGCAAAGGGATCTGGGGGTCCTGGTGCACGAAACTCAAAAGGTTAGTATGCAGGTGCAGCAAGTGATTAAGAAGGCAAATGGAATGTTGGCTTTCATTGCTAGGGGGATAGAATATAAAAATAGGGAGGTATTGCTTCAGTTGTACAAGGTATTGGTGAGACCGCACCTGGAATACTGCATACAGTTTTGGTGTCCTTACTTAAGGAAAGACATCCTTGCTCTCGAGGCAGTGCAAAAAAGGTTCACTCGGTTAATCCCGGGGATGAGGGGGTGGTCATATGAGGAGAGGTTGGGTAGATTGGGACTCTACTCATTGGAGTTCAGAAGAATGAGAGGCGATCTTATTGAAACATATAAGATTGTGAAGGGGTTGGATCGGGTGGATGCGGGGAGGATGTTCCCGATGACGGGTGAGACGAGAACTAGGGGACATAGTCTTAGAATAAGGGGCTGCTCTTTCAAAACTGAGATGAGGAGGAACTACTTCACTCAGAGGGTGGTAGGTCCATGGAATATGCTGCCACAAAAAGCTGTAGAAGCTACAACATTAATTAAATTTAAAACAGAAATAGACAGTTTCCTAGAAGTAAAGGGCATTAAGGGTTACGGGGAGCGGGCAGGAATTTGGACATGAGTCTAGGTTCGGATCGGTCATGGCCCTGTGGGTAGTGGAGCGGGCCCAGGGACTGTGTAGCCTGATTCTGCTCCTATTTCGTGTGTGCAATTCTGTTAGATGCAGGAGATGGTTCTGTGATAGATAGTAGATTGGCGGTTAGGATCAGATCAGCCATGATCTTATTGAATGGCGGAGCAGGCTCGAGGGGCCGATTGGCCTACTCCTGCTCCTATTTCTTATGTTTCTTATGTTTCTTATGTGTGTGGAATGAGGAGACTGAGGGAAGTTGGATGAGGAGACTGATGGGAGTGGGATGAGGGGACTGAGGGAATTTGGATGAGGAGACTGAGTGGAGTGGGATGAGAAGAATCAGCAAATTGGGTTTAATGATTGAAGGGAGTGGTTTGCAGTGACTGAGGGGATTGGAATGAAGTTGCTGAGGGGTGTCTTAGTAGTGTTTCAGGGAAATGTTTGAGGTGAATGGGATGCAGTGATTGAAGTGGGTGTGATGTAGAGACTGAAGGGATTGGTATGCAGTGTCTGACTGTAGTTGAAATTAGTGACTGATTGGAGTTGGTTGGAGTGTTTGACTGGTATGTGATGCAGTGAATGAGGGCAGCGGTCTGCAGTGACTGAGGGGAATGGGACGCATTGACTGAGGGTAATGGGATGCTTTGACTATGGATTGTGGGATTCAGTTACTGAAAGGAGTGCAATTGGATGATTATGGTTTATATAAAGACTGGTGTCTGACATCCTCCGTACTCTAATACCAGCCTGATTACCTGTTTGGGTAATCCCCAATCTGCACTCACCTATGACTCTCTTCCTTCATTAAAGATGCAGAGACATCCAAAACTCAGGAACCCGAGGAACAATCAACTCAAGAATCTGTTGATCCTTCATCCACAGCCCCAGCAGGGTCTGCAGGCCCAGGTATCTGCATTGTGGGGTCTGTGATTTGCAGACTGTTCACCCAATGTGTCTCCTGAAAAGCCAAGACAAGGAGATTCATCCAGTCTCTTACAGAGAGAAGGGGTCTTAGTGAAGGAATAGACTGGGATGAGGAGAGTGAGGGGAGTGGGATGAGGACACCGAGGGGAGTGGGATGAGGAGACTGAAGGGAGTGGAATGAGGAGACTGTGGATAGTGGGATGAGGAGAATAAGGGGCGTGGGATGAGGATACTGTGGGGAGTGGGTTGAAGAGATTGTTCGGAGTGGGATGTGGAGACTGGGGAGTGGAATGAGGAGACTGTGGGTAGTGGGATGAGGAGACTGAGGGGATTGGGATGAGGAGACTAAGGGGAGTGGTTTGAGGAGACTGAGGGGAGTGGGATGAGGGGACTGAGGGGAGTGGGATGAGGAGACTGAGGTGTGTGGGATGAGGAGACTGATGGGAGTGGGATGAAGAGACTGAGGGGAGTGGGATGAGGAGACTGAGGGAAGAGGGATGCTGTGAACCTGGTGAATGGGCTGCAGGGCCTGATGGGATTGGAATGAAGTTGCTGAGGGGTGTGTTTATAGTGTTTCAGGGAAATGTTTGAGGAGTTTGGGATGCAGTGATTGAAGAGGGCATGATGTATAGACTTAGGTGAGTGGTATGCAGTGCCTGAGTGGTGTGGGACGTAATGGCTGAGGGGAGTGGGATATAACGATTGAAGGCAGTGGGATGCAGTGACTAAGTGGTGTGGTGTGGGATGCAGTGACTGAGCGTAGTTGAAGTTAGTGACTGATTGGAGTGGGTTGGAGTGTTTGACAGGAATGTCCTGCAGTGAATAAGGGCATCGGTATGCAGTGACTGAGGGGAATGGGTTGCAAAAACTGAGGGGAATGGGATGCTTTGACTATGGATCGTGGGATTCAGTTACTGAAAGGAGTGCAATTGGATGATTATGGTTTATATAAAGATTGGTGTCTGACATCCTCCGACCTCTAATACCAGCCTGATGACCTGTTTGGGTAATCCCCAATCTGCACTCACCTATGACTCTCTTCCTTCATTAAAGATGCAGAGTCGTCCAAAACTCAGGAACCCGAGGAACAATCAACTGAAGAATCTGCTGATCCTTCATCCACAGTCCCAGCAGGGTCAGCAGGCCCAGGTATCTGCCTTGTGGGGTCCATGCTTTGCAGACTGTTCACCCAATGTGACTCCTGAAAAGCCAAGACAAGGAGATTCATCCAGTATCTTACAGACAGAAGGGGTCATAGTGAAGGAATAGACTGGGATGTGGAGATTGAGGGGAGTTGGATGAGGACATTAAAGGAGAGTGGAATGAGGACACTCAGGGTCGTGGGATGAGGAGAATGAAGGGAGAGGGATGAGTTGACTGAGGGCAGTGTGATGACGAGACTGAGCTGAATGGGATGAGGAGACTGAGGGGAGTGGGAACAGGCGACTGTGGGTAGTGGGACGCGGTTCCTGAGGGTAGTGGGAAGCAGTTCCTGAGGGGAGAGGGACGCCGTTCCTGAGGGGAGTGGATGCAGTTCCTGAGGGGAGTGAGACGCAGTTCCTGACGGGAGTGGGACGCAGTTCCTGAGGGGAGTGAGACGCGGTTCCTGAGGGGAGTGGGACGTGGTGCCTGAGGGAAGTGGGACGCAGTTCCTGAGGGGAGTGGGACGCAGTTCCTGAGGGGAGTGAGACGTGGTTCCTGAGGGGAGTGGGACGTGGTGCCTGAGGGGAGCGGGACGCAGTTGCTGACGGGAGTGGGACGCAGTTCCTGAGGGGAGTGAGACGCGGTTTCTGACGTGAGTGGGACGTGGTGCCTGAGGGGAGCGGGACGCAGTTCCTGACGGGAGTGGGACGCAGTTCCTGAGGGGAGTGGGACGTGGTGCCTGAGGGGAATCGGACGCTGTGAGTGAGTGGGATTGTGATTGGCTCCCGTACCAGCCTGATGACCTGCTCTGGTTTTCTCCACTCTGTTCTCCCATGTCTCTCTTCCTTTATTACAGATTCGGACGCATCCAAAACACAGGAACCCAAGGAACAGTTGACTCGAGAATCCACTGACCGTTCATCCACTATCCCACTGGAGTCTGCAGACTCAGGTATCTGTCTTGTTCTGTCCGTTGTGTACAGTCTTTTCACCCACTGTGACTCCTGAAAAGCTCAACTAGTCTCTTACTGAGTGAGTGGGTATAGTGACTGAGGGGAGCGAGATGAGAAGACTGAGGGGAGTTTGATGAGGAGACTGAGGGGAGTTTGATGAGGAGACTGAGGGGAGTTGGATGAGGAGACTGAGGGGAGTGGGATGAGGCGACTGAGGGGAGTGGGATGAGGGGGTGAGGGAAGTGGGATGAGGGGACTGAGGGGAGAGGGATGAGGAGACTGAGGTGTGTGGGATGAGGGGACTGAGGGGAGTGGGATGAGGAGACTGATGGAAGTGGGATGCTGTGAACCTGGTGATTGGGCTGCAGGGCCTGATGGGATTGGAATGAAGTTGCTGAGGGGTGTGTTTGTCGTGTTTCAGGGAAATGTTTGAGGAGATTGGGATGCAGTGACTGAGTGTCGTTGAATTTAGTGACTCATTGGAGTGGGTTGGAGTGTTTGACAGGAATGTCCTGCAGTTAATAAGGGCATCGGTATGAGACTGAGGGGAGAGGGATGAGGAATAATGAGGGGAGTGGGATGAGGAGACTGAGTGGAGACGGATGAATAGAGTGAGGGGAGTGGGAAGAGGAGACTTAGGGGAGTGTGATGAGGAGACTGAGTGGAGATGGATGAGGAGAGTGAGGGGAGTGGGATGAGGGGTCTGAGGGTAGTGGGATCAGGAGACTGAGGAGAGTGGGACGAGGAGACTGAGGGGAGTGGGATGTGGAGATTGAGAGGAGTGGGATGAGGAGACTGAGGGGTGTGGGATGAGGAGAGTGAGGCGAGTGGGATGAGGAGACTAAGGGGAGTGGGATGAGGAGACTGCGGGGAGTGGGATGAGGAGACTGCGGGGAGTGGCATGAGGAGACTGAGAGGAGTGGGATGTGGAGACTGAGGGGAGTGGGATGTGGAGACTGAGAGGAGTGGGATGAGGAGAATTTGTGGAGTGGGATGAGGAGACTGAGGGGAGTGGGATGTGGAGACTGAGAGCAGTGGGATGTGGAGACTGAGAGGAGTGGGATGTGGAGACTGAGAGGAGTGGGATGAGGAGAATTTGTGGAGTGGGATGAGGAGACTGAGAGGAGTGGGATGAGGAGACTGAGGGGAGTGGAATGAGGAGACTGAGGGGAGTGGGATGAGGAGACTGAGGTGTGTGGGATGAGGAGACTGAGGTGTGTGGGATGAGGAGACTGAGGGGAGTGGGATGTGGAGACTGAGGGGAGTGGAATGAGGAGAATTTGTGGAGTGGGATGAGGAGACTGAGGCGTGTGGGATGAGGAGACTGAGGGGAGTGGGATGAGGAGACTGAGGGGAGTGGGATGTGCTGACTGAGAGGAGTGGGATGTGGAGACTGAGAGGAGTGGGATGAGGAGAATTTGTGGAGTGGGATGAGCAGACTGAGAGGAGTGGGATGAGGAGACTGAGGGGAGTGGAATGATAGACTTTGTGGAGTGGGATGAGGAGACTGAGGGGAGTGGGATGAGGAATGGAAGGGAGTGGGATGAGGAGACTATGGGGAGCGGGATGAGGGGACTGAGGGGACTGGGATGAGGAGACTGAGTGGAGTTGAATGAGGAGATTGTGGGGAGTGCGATGAGGAGACTTTGTGGAGTGGGATGAGGAGACTGTGGGGAGTGGGATGTGGAGACTGAGGGGACTGGGATGAGGAGACAGAGGGGAGTGGGATGGAGAGACTGAGGGGAGTGGGATGTGGAGACAGAGGGGAGTGGGATGAGGGGACAGAGGGGAGTGGGATGAGGAGATTGTGGGGATTGGTATGCGGAGAAGGTGGGGAGTGGGATGAGGAGAATGAGGAGATTGAAATGAGGAGACTGAGGGGAGTGGGATGAGGGGACAGAGGGGAGTGGGATGCGGAGACTGAGTGGAGACGGATGAGGAGAGTGAGGGGAGTGGGATGAGGAGACTGAGGAGAGTGGGACGAGGAGACTGAGGGGAGTGGGATGAGGAGACTGAGGGGAGTGGGATGAGGAGACTGAGGGGAGTGGATGAGGAGACTGCGGGGAGTGGAGATGAGGAGACTGAGGGGAGTGGGATGAGGAGACTGAGGGGAGTGGGATGAGGAGACTGAGGGAGTGGGATGAGGAGACTGCGGGGAGTGGGATGAGGAGACTGAGGGAGTGGGATGAGGAGACTGTGGGCGTGGGATGAGGAGACTGAGAGGAGTGGGATGAGGAGACTGAGGGAGTGGAATGAGGAGACTGAGGGGAGTGGGATGAGGAGACTGAGGGAGTGGGATGAGGAGACTGAGGGGAGTGGGATGTGGAGACTGAGGGGAGTGGAATGAGGAGACTGAGGGCTGTGGGATGTGGAGACTGAGGGGAGTGGGATGAGGAGACTGAGGGGAGTGGGATGAGGAGACTGAGGAGGAGTGGGATGAGGAGACTGAGAGGAGTGGGATGAGGAGAATGAGTGGAGTGGGATGAGCAGACTGAGAGGAGTGGGATGAGGAGACTGAGGGGAGTGGAATGATAGACTTTGTGGAGTGGGATGAGGAGACTGAGGGGAGTAGGATGAGGAATGGAAGGGAGTGGGATGAGGAGACTATGGGGAGCGGGATGAGAGGACTGAGGGGACTGGGATGAGGAGACTGAGTGGAGTTGAATGAGGAGATTGTGGGGAGTGGGATGAGGAGACTTTGTGGAGTGGGATGAGGAGACTGTGGGGAGTGGGATGAGGAGACTGACGGGACTGGGATGAGGAGACAGAGGGGAGTGGGATGAGGAGATTGTGGGGATTGGTATGCAGAGAAGGTGGGGAGTGGGATGAGGAGAATGAGGATATTGAAATGAGGAGACTGAGTGGAGTGGGATGAGGGGACAGAGGGGAGTGGGATGAAGAGACTTTGTGGAGTGGGATGAGGAGACTGTGGGGAGTGTGATGAGGAGACTGAGGGGAGTGGGATGTGGAGACTGAGGGGAGTGGGATGAGGAGTCTGAGGGGAGTGGGATGTGGAGATTGTGGGGAGTGGTATGCGGAGAAGGTGGGGAGTGGGATGAGGAGATGAGGGGAGTGGAATGAGGAGACTGAGGGGAGTGGGATGGGAGACTGAGGGGAGTGGATGAGGGACCTGAGGGATGTGGATGAGGAGACTGAGGGGAGTGTGATGAGGGACTGAGGGGAGAGGAGTGGAGGAGTGACTGTGGCGTGGGATGATGAGACTATGGGAGTGGGTAGGAGATCGGGGAGTGGGAGATGGACACTGGAGTGGGATGAGTGAGACTGAGGGGAGTGGGATGAGGAAAATGAGGGGAGTGGGATGTGGAGACTGAGTCGTGTTGGGATGGAGGAGACTGAGGGAGTGGATGAGGAACTGAGGGGAGTGGGATGTGGAGACTGTGGGATGTGGATGAGGAGAATGAGGGTGGGAGTGGGATGAGGAGACTGAGGAGAGTGGGATGAGGAGACTGAGGAGAGTGGGACGAGGAGACTGAGGGGAGTGGGATGTGGAGATTGAGAGGAGTGGGATGAGGAGACTGAGGGGTGTGGGATGAGGAGAGTGAGGGGAGTGGGATGAGGAGACTGAGGGGAGTGGGATGAGGAGACTGCGGGGAGTGGGATGAGGAGACTGCGGGGAGTGGAATGAGGAGACTGAGGGGAGTGGAATGAGGAGACTTTGTGGAGTGGGATGAGGAGACTGTGGGGAGTGGGATGAGGAATGGAAGGGGGTGGGATGAGGAGACTGTGGGGAGCGGGATGAGGGGACTGAGGGGACTGGGATGAGCAGACTGTGTCGAGTTGAATGAGGAGATTGTGGGGAGTGGGATGAGGAGACATTGTGGAGTGGGATGAGGAGACTGTGGGCAGTGGGATGAGGAGACAGAGGGGAGTGGGATGAAGAGACTTTGGGGAGTGGGATGTGGAGACAGAGGGGAGTGGCATGAGGGGACAGAGGGGAGTGGGATGAGGAGATTGTGTGGAGTGGTATGCGGAGAAGGTGGGGAGTGAGATGAGAATGAGGGGAGTGGAATGAGGAGACTGAGTGGAGTGGGATGAGGGGAGAGAGGGGAGTGGGATGAGGAGACTGAGTGGAGTGGGATGTGGAC
>JASTWF010000330.1:142899-204381 GCA_030390025.1 Squalus acanthias | reverse complement strand
TGAGGAGGTGGGATGAGGAGACTGAGGGTAGTGGGATGAGGAGACTGAGGGAGGTGAGGAGAGAGACTGAGGGGAGTGGGATGAGGGAGACTGGGGAGTGGGATGAGAGATGAGGGAGGGGATGGGGATGAGAGAGTGAGGAGAGTGGATGAGGAGACTGAGGGGAGTGGATGAGGAGACTGTGAGGAGTGGGATGAGGGAGACTGTTGGGAGTGGGATGAGGCGACTGTGAGGAGTGGGATGAGGAGACTGAGGAGTGGGATGAGGAGACTGAGGGGAGTGGGGTGAGGAGTCTGAGAGGGAGGGATGAGGACACTGAGGGGAGTGGGATGAGGAGATGGTGGGAGTGGGTGAGGGACTGAGGGAGTGGGATGATGAGACTGAGGGGAGTGGGATGAGGAGACTGAGGGAGTGGGATGAGGAGACTGAGGGGAGTGGGATGAGGAGACTGAGGGGAGTGGGATGAGGAGACTGAGGGGGATTGGGATGAGGAGACTGAGGGGAGTTGGGATGAGGAGACTGAGGGGAGTGGGATGAGGAGACTGAGGGGAGTGGGATGAGGAGACTGAGGGGAGTGGGATGTGGAGACTGAGGGGAGTGGGATGAGAGACTGAGGGAGTGGATGAGGAGAATGAGGGGAGTGGGATGAGGAGACTGAGGGGAGTGGGATGAGGAGACTGAGGGGAGTGGAAGAGGAGACTGAGGGAGTGGATGAGGAGACTGATGGTGTGGGATGCGGAGATGAGGGTAGTGGATGAGGAGACTGAGGGGAGTGGGATGAGGAGACTGAGGGGAGGGGATGAAGGAGACTGAGGGGAGTGGGATGAGGAGACTGAGGGGAGTGGGATGAGGAGACTGAGGGGAGTGGGATGAGGAGACTGAGGGGAGTGGATGAGGAGACTGAAGGGAGTGGGATGAGGAGACTGAGGGGAGTGGGATGAGGAGACTGAGGGTGAGGGATGAGGAGACTGTGGGGAGTGGATGAGGAGACTGAGGAGAGTGGGATGATGAGACTGTGGTGAGTGGGATGAGGAGACAGTTGGGAGTGGGATGAGGAGACTGTGTTGAGTGGGGTGAGGGGACTTTGTGGAGTGGGATGAGGAGACTGGGGAGTGGGATGAGGAGACTGGGGAGTGGGATGAGGAGACTGGGGAGTGGGATGAGGAGAATGAGTGGAGTGGGATGAGGAGACTGAGGGGAGTGGAATGAGGAGACTGTTGGGAGTGGGTTGAGGAGACTGTGGGGAGTGGGATGAGGAGACTGAGAGGAGAGGGATGAGGACACCGAGGGGAGTGGGATGACGAGACTGTGGGGAGTGGGATGAGGAGACTGAGGGGAGTGGGAAGAGGAGACTGAGAGGGGAGGGATGAGGAGACTGAGGGGGGAGGGATGAGGTGACTGAGGGGAGTGGAATGAGGAGACTGAGGGGAGTGGAATGAGGAGACTGAGGGGAGTGGGATGAGGAGACTGAGGGAGTGGGATGAGAAGACTGAGGGGAGTGGGATGAGGAGACTGTGGGGAGTGGGATGAGGAGACTGAGGGGAGTGGGATGAGGAGACTGAGGAGAGTGTGATGAGGAGACTGAGGGGAGATGGATCGGAGACTGACGTGAGTAGATTTGAGGAGACTGAGGGGAGTGGGAAGAGGAGACTGAGGGAAGTGGGATGAGGAGACTGTGGAAGTGGGATGAGGAGCCTGTGAGGTGTGGGATGGGGAGACTGAGGGGAGTGGGATGAGGAGCTGAGGGGAGTGGGGTGAGGGGACTTTGTGGAGTGGGATGAGGAGACTGGGGAGCGGGATGAGGAGATTGGGGAGTGGGATGAGGAGACTGAGGGGAGTGGGATGAGGAGACTGTTGGGAGTGGGTTGAGGAGACTGTGGGGAGTGGGATGAGGAGACTGAGGGGAGTGGGAAGAGGAGACTGAGGGGGGAGGGATGAGGAGACTGAGGGAGGAGGGATGAGGAGACTGAGGGGAGTGGAATGAGGAGACTGAGGGGAGTGGGATGAGGAGACTGAGGGGAGTGGGATGAGAAGACTGAGGGGAGTGTGATGAGGAGACTGAGGGGAGTGGGATGAGGAGACTATGGGTAGTAGGATGAGGAGACAGTTGGGAGTGGGATGAGGAGACTGTGGTGAGTGGGATGAGGAGACTGTTGGGAGTGGGATGAGGAGACTGAGGAGAGTGGGATGATGAGACTGTGGTGAGTGGGATGAGGAGACAGTTGGGAGTGGGATGAGGAGACTGTGGGGAGTGGGATGAGGAGACTGAGGGGAGTGGGATGAGGGGACTGTGGGGAGTGGGATGAGGAGACTGTGGGAGTGGGATGAGGAGACTGAGGAGAGTGGGATGAGGAGACTGAGGGGAGAGAGATGAGGACACCGAGGGGAGTGGATGAGGAGACTGAGGGGAGTGGGATGAGGAGACTGAGGGGAGTGGGATGAGGAGACTGAGGGGGAGGGATGAGGAGACTGAGGGGAGAGGGATGAGGAGACTGAGGGGAGTGGGATGAGGAGACTGAGGGGAGTGGGATGAGGAGACTGAGGGGAGTGGGATGAGGAGACTGAGGGGAGTGGGATGAGGAGACTGAGGGGAGTGGGATGAGGAGACTGAGGGGAGTGGGATGAGGAGACTGAGGGGAGTGGGATGAGGAGACTGAGGGAGTGGGATGAGGAGACTGAGGGAGTGGGATGAGGAGACTGAGGGGAGTGGGATGAGGAGACTGAGGGAGTGGGATGAGGAGACTGAGGGGAGTGGGATGAGGAGACTGAGGGGAGTGGGATGAGGAGACTGAGGGGAGTGGGATGAGGAGACTGAGGGGAGTGGGATGAGGAGACTGAGGGAGTGGGATGAGGAGACTGAGGGGAGTGGGATGAGGAGACTGAGGGAGTGGGATGAGGAGACTGAGGGAATGGGATGAGGAGACTGAGGGGAGTGGGATGAGGAGACTGAGGGTGTGGGATGAGGAGACTGAGGGGAGTGGGATGAGGAGACTGGGGAGTGGGATGAGGAGCCTGGGGAGTGGGATGAGGAGAATGCGTGGAGTGGGATGAGGAGACTGAGGGGAGTGGGATGAGGAGACTGAGGGGAGTGGGTTGAGGAGCTGCGGGGAGTGGGGTGAGGGACTGAGTGGAGTGGGATGAGGAGACTGAGGGGAGTGGGATGAGGGGACTTCATGGAGTGGGATGAGGAGACATGGGAGTGGGATGAGGGGAATGAGTGGAGTGGGATGAGGAGACTGAGGGGAGTGGGATGAGGAGACTGTTGGGAGTGGGTTGAGGAGACTGTGGGGAGTGGGATGAGGAGACTGAGAGGAGAGGGATGAGGAGACTGAGGGGAGTGGGATGAGGAGACTGAGGGGGGAGGGATGAGGAGACTGAGGGGGGAGGGATGAGGAGACTGAGGGGGGAGGGATGAGGAGACTGAGGGGGGAGGGATGAGGAGACTGAGGGGAGTGGGATGAGGAGACTGAGGGGAGTGGGATGAGAAGACTGAGGGGAGTGGGATGAGGAGACTGAGGGGAGTGGGATGTGGAGACTATGGGTAGTAGGATGAGGAGACTGGTGAGTGGGATGAGGAGACTGTGGGGAGTGGGATGAGGAGACTGTTGGGAGTGGGATGAGGAGACTGAGGAGAGTGGGATGATGAGACTGTGGTGAGTGGGATGAGGAGACAGTTGGGAGTGGGATGAGGAGACTGTGGGAAGTGGGATGAGGAGACTGTTGGGAGTGGGTTGAGGAGACTGTGGGGAGTGGGATGAGGAGACTGAGGGGAGTGGGATGAGGAGCTGAGGGGAGTGGGGTGAGGGGACTTTGTGGAGTGGGATGAGGAGACTGGGGAGCGGGATGAGGAGACATGGGAGTGGGATAAGGGGAATGAGTGGAGTGGGATGAGGAGACTGAGGGGAGTGGGATGAGGAAGACTGTGGGAGTGGGTTGAGGAGACTGTGGGAGTGGGATGAGGAGACTGAGAGGAGAGGGATGAGGTGACTGAGGGGAGTGGGATGAGGAGACTGAGGGGAGTGGGATGAGGAGACTGAGGGGAGTGGGATGAGGAGACTGAGGGGAGTGGGATGAGGAGACTGAGGGGAGTGGATGAGGAGACTGAGGGAGTGGGATGAGGAGACTGAGGGGAGTGGATGAGGAGACTGAGGGGAGTGGGATGAGGAGACTGAGGGAGTGGGATGAGGAGACTGAGGGGAGTGGGATGAGGAGACTGAGGGGAGTGGGATGAGGAGACTGAGGGGAGTGGATGAGGAGACTGAGGGGAGTGGGATGAGGAGACTGAGGGGAGTGGGATGAGGAGACTGAGGGGAGTGGGATGAGGAGACTGAGGGTGAGTGGATGAGGAGACTGAGGGGAGTGGGATGAGGAGACTGAGGGGAGTGGATGAGGAGACTGAGGGGAGTGGGATGAGGAGACTGAGGGGAGTGGGATGAGGAGACTGAGGGGAGTGGGATGAGAGACTGAGGGAGTGGGATGAGGAGACTGAGGGAGTGGGATGATGAGACTGTGTGTGTGGGGGATGAGGAGACAGTTGGGAGTGGGATGAGGAGACTGTGGTGAGTGGGATGAGGAGACTGTGGGGAGTGGGATGAGGGGAGTGTGGGGAGTGGGATGAGGAGACTGTTGGGAGTGGAATGAGAAGACTGAGGAGAGTGGGATGAGGAGACTGAGGGGAGTGGGATGAGGAGACTGAAGGGAGTGGGATGAGGAGACTGTGAGGTGTGGGATGGGGAGACTGAGGGGAGTGGGATGAGAAGACTGAGGGGAGTGGGATAAGGGGATTTTGTGGAGTGGGATGAGGAGACTGAGGGGAGTGGGGTGAGGGGACTTTGTGGAGTGGGATGAGGAGAATGAGTGGAGTGGGATGAGGAGACTGTTGGGAGTGGGTTGAGGAGACTGGGGAGTGGGAAGAGGAGACTGAGAGGAGTGGGATGAGGACACCGTGGGGAGTGGGATGAGGAGATTGAGGGGAGTGTGATGAGGAGACTATGGGGAGTGGGATGAGGAGACTGAGGGGAGTGGGATGAGGAGACTGAGGGGAGTGGGATGAGGAGACTGAGGGGAGTGGGATGAGGAGACTGAGGGGAGTGGGATGAGGAGACTGAGGGGAGTGGGATGAGGAGACTGAGGGAGTGGGATGAGGAGACTGAGGGGAGTGGGATGAGGAGACTGAGGGGAGTGGGATGAGGAGACTGAGGGGAGTGGATGAGGAGACTGAGGGGAGTGGGATGAGGAGACTGAGGGGAGTGGGATGAGGAGACTGAGGGGAGTGGATGAGGAGACTGAGGGGAGTGGGATGAGGAGACTGAGGGAGTGGGATGAGGAGACTGAGGGAGTGGGATGAGGAGACTGAGGGGAGTGGGATGAGGAGACTGAGGGGAGTGGGATGAGGAGACTGAGGGAGTGGGATGAGGAGACTGAGGGGAGTGGGATGAGGAGACTGAGGGGAGTGGGATGAGGAGACTGAGGGGAGTGGGATGAGGAGACTGAGGGGAGTGGATGAGGAGACTGAGGGTAGTGGGATGAGGAGACCGAGGGAGTGGGATGAGGAGACTGAGGGGAGTGGAATGAGGAGACTGAGGGGAGTGGAATGAGGAGACTGAGGGAGTGGGATGAGGAGACTGAGGGGAGTGGGATGAGGAGACTGAGGGGAGTGGGATGAAGAGACTGAGGAGAGTGGATGAGGAGACTGAGGGGAGTGGGATGAGGAGACTGAGGAGAGTGGGATGAGAGACTGAGGGGAGTGGGATGAGGAGACTGAGGGGAGTGGATGAGGAGACTGAGGGGAGTGGGATGAGGAGACTGAGGGGAGTGGGATGAGGAGACTGAGGGGAGTGGGATGAGGAGACTGAGGGGAGTGGGATGAGGAGATGAGGGAGTGGGATGAGGAGACTGAGGGGAGTGGGATGAGGAGACTGAGGGGAGTGGGAAGAGGAGACTGAGGGGAGTGGGATGAGGAGACTGAGGGAAGTGGGATGAGGAGACTGAGGGGAGTGTGAGGAGGGGAGGGTGAGGAGACTGTTGGGATATTGGGACTGAGGAGATGAGAGGAGAGGGATGAGGACACAGAGGCGAGTGGGATGTTGAGACTGTGGGGAGTGGGATGAGGAGACTGAGGGGAGTGGGATGAGGACACCGCGGGGAGTGGGATGAGTAGACTGAGGGGAGTGGGATGAGGAGACTGAGGGGAGTGGGATGAGGAGACTGAGGGGATTGTGATGAGGAGACTGTGGGTAGTGGGATGAGGAGACTGAGGGGAGAGGGAAGAGGAGACTGTGGGGAGTGGGATGAGGAGACTGAGGAGCAGGATGAGGAGACATGGAAGTGGGATGAGGGGAATGAGTGGAGTGGGATGAGGAGACTGAGGGGAGTGGGATGAGGAGACTGTTGGGAGTGGGTTGAGGAGACTGTGGGGAGTGGGATGAGGAGACTGAGAGGAGAGGGATGAGGAGCCTGAGGGGAGTGGGATGAGGAGAACTGAGGGGATTGGGATGTGGAGACTGAGGGAGTGGGATGAGGAGACTGAGGGGAGTGGGATGAGGAGACTGAGGGGAGTGGGATGAGGAGACTTAGGGGAGTGGGATGAGGAGGACTGAGGGGAGGGGATGAGGAGACTGAGGGGATTGGATGAGGAGACTGAGGGGAGTGGCGATCGAGACTGAGGGGTGTGGTTGAGGAGACTGTGGGGAGTGGATGAGGAGACTGAGGGAGTGGGATGAGGAACTGAGGGGAGAGGCGATGAGGAGACTGAGGGGAGTGGGATGAGAAGACTGATGGGTGTGGGATCAGGACACTGAGGGGTGTGGGATGAGGAGACTGGGGAGTGGGATGAGTAGACTGAGGGGATTGGCATGAGTAGACTGAGGGGAGTGGGATGAGGACGACTGAGGGGAGTGGGATGTGAGACTGAGGGAGTGGGATGGGAGGACTGAGGGGAGTGGATGAGGAGACTGAGGGGAGTGGATGAGGAGTACTGAGGGAGTGGGATGAGGAGACTGTGGTGAGTGGGATGAGGAGACTGTGGGGAGTGGGATGAGGAGACTGTGGGGAGTGGGATGAGGAGACTGTGGGGAGTGGGATGAGGAGACTGTTGGGAGTGGGATGAGGAGACTGAGGAGAGTGGGATGATGAGACTGTGGTGAGTGGGATGAGGAGACAGTTGGGAGTGGGATGAGGAGACTGGGAAGTGGGATGAGGAGACTGTTGGGAGTGGGTTGAGGAGACTGTGGGGAGTGGGATGAGGAGACTGAGGGGAGTGGGATGAGGAGCTGAGGGGAGTGGGGTGAGGGGACTTTGTGGAGTGGGATGAGGAGACTGGGTAGCGGGATGAGGAGACATGGGAGTGGGATGAGGGGAATGAGTGGAGTGGGATGAGGGGACTGAGGGGAGTGGGATGAGGAGACTGTTGGGAGTGGGCTGAGGAGACTGTGGGGAGTGGGATGAGGAGACTGAGAGGAGAGGGATGAGGAGACTGAGGGGAGTGGGATGAGGAGAATGAGGGGAGTGGGATGAGGAGACTGAGGGGAGTGGAGATGAGGAGACTGAGGGGAGTGAGATGAGGAGACTGAGGGGAGTGGGATGAGGAAACTGAGGGGAGTGGGGATGAGGAGACTGAGGGAGTGGGATGAGGAGACTGAGGGGAGTGAGGATGAGAGACTGAGGGGAGTGGGATGAGGAGACTGAGGGGAGTGGGATGAGGAGACTGAGGGGAGTGGGATGAGCGACTGAGGGGAGTGGGATGAGGAGACTGAGGGCTGTGGGATGAGGAGACTGAGGGGAGTGGGATGAGGAGACTGAGGGGAGTGGGATGAGGAGACTGAGGGGATTGGGATGAGGAGACTGAGGGGAATGGGATGAGGAGACTGAGGGGAGTGGGATGAGGAGACTGAGGGAGCTGGGATGAGGAGACTGAGGGGAGTGGGATGAGGAGACTGAGGGAGTGGATGAGGAGACTGAGGGAGTGGGATGAGGAGACTGAGGGGAGTGGGATAAGGAGACTGTTGGGAGTGGGTTGAGGAGACTGGGGGAAATGGGATGAGGAGACTGAGAGGAGAGGGATCAGTACACCGAGGGGAGTGGGATGAGGAGACTGTGGGGAGTGGGATGAGGAGACTGAGGGGAGTGGGAAGAGGAGACTGAGGGGAGTGGGATGAGGAGACTGAGGGGAGTGGGATGAGAAGACTGAGGGGAGTGGGATGAGGAGACTGAGGGGAGTGGGATCAGGACACCGCGGGGAGTGGGATGAGTCGACTGAGGGGCGTGGGATGAGGAGACTGAGTGGAGTGGGATGAAGAGACTGAAGGGAGTGTGATGAGGAGACTGTGGGTAGTGCGATGAGGAGACTGAGGGGAGTGGGATGAGGAGACTGTGAGGTGTGGGATGTGGAGACTGAGGGGAGTGGGATGAGCAGAATAAGGGGAGTGGGTTGAGGAGACTGAGGGGAGTGGGATGCGGAGACTGTTTGGAGTGGGATGATGAGATTGTGGGGAGTGGGATGAGGAGACTGTGGTGAGTGGTTTGAGGAGACTGGGGAGTGCGATGAGTAGACTGGGGAGTGGGATGAGGAGACTGAGAGGAGTGGGAAGAGGAGACTGAGAAGAGTGGCATGAAGAGACTGAGGGGTGTGGGATGAGGAGAGTGAGGGGAGTGGGATGAGGACACCGAGGGGAGTGGGAAGAGTAGACTGTGGGGAGTGGGATGAGGAGACTGAGGGAAGTGGGATGAGGAGACTGAGCGGAGTGGGATGAGGACACCGAGGGGAGTGGGATGAGGAGACTGTGGGGAGTGGGATGAGGAGACTGAGGGTAGTGGGATGAGGACACCGCAGGGAGTGGGAGGAGACTGAGGGGAATGGGATGAGGAGACTGTGAGGTGTGGGATGTGGAGACTGAGGGGTGTGGGATGAGCAGACTGAGGGGAGTGGGTTGAGGAGACTGACGGGAGTCGGATGCGGAGACTGTTTGGAGTGGGATGATGAGATTGTGGGGAGTGGGATGAGGAGACTGCGGGGAGTGGTTTGAGGAGACTGGGGAGTGCGATGAGGAGACTGGGGAGTGGGATGAGGAGACTGAGAGGAGTGGGAAGAGGAGACTGAGAGGAGTGGCATGAAGAGACTGAGGGGAGTGGGTTGAGGAGACTGAGGGGAGTGGGATGAGGAGACTGAGGGGAGTGGGATGAGGAGACCGAGGGGAGTGGGATGAGGGGACTGAGGGGAGTGGGATGAGGAGACCGAGGGGATTGTGATGAGGGGACTGAGGGGAGTGGGGTGAGGAGACTGAGGGGAGTGTGATGAGGGAACTGAGGGGAGTGGGATGAGTAGACTGAGGGGAGTGGGATGAGGAGACTGAGGGGAGTGGTATGAGGAGACTGAGGGGAGTGGAATGAGGAGACTGAGGGGAGTGAGATGAGGAGACCGAGGTGAGTGAGATGAGGAGACTGAGGGGAGTGTGATGAGGAGACTGTGGGGAATGGGATGACGATACTGAGGGGAGTGGGATGAGGAGACTGAGGGGTGTGGGATGAGGAGACTAGTGGAGTGGGATGAGGAGACAGCGGGCAGTGGGATGAGGAGACAAGGGAGTGGGATGAGGAGATTGTGGCAAGTGGGAGTGGGTGGATGAGACTGTGGTGAGTGTGATGAGGAGACAGTTGGGAGTGGGATGAGGAGACTGTGGTGAGTGGGATGAGGAGACTGTGGGGAGTGGGATGAGGAGACTGTGGTGAGTGGGATGAGGAGAATGTTGGGAGTGGGATGAGGAGACTGAGGAGAGTGGGATGAGGAGACTGAGGGGTGTGGGATGAGGAGACTGAAGGGAATGGGATGAGGAGACTGTGGAGAGTGGGATGATGAGACTGTGGTGAGTGGGATGAGGAGACAGTTGGGAGTGGGATGAGGAGACTGTGGTGAGTGGGATGAGGAGACTGTGGGGAGTGGGATGAGGGGAGTGTGGGGAGTGGGATGAGGAGACTGTTGGGAGTGGAATGAGAAGACTGAGGAGAGTGGGATGAGGAGACTGAGGGGAGTGGGATGAGGAGACTGAAGGGAGTGGGATGAGGAGACTGTGGGGAATGGGATGACGATACTGAAGGGAGTGGGATGAGGAGACTGAGGGGTGTGGGATGAGGAGACTAGTGGAGTGGGATGAGGAGACAGCGGGCAGTGGGATGAGGAGACAAGGGAGTGGGATGAGGAGATTGTGGCAAGTGGGAGTGGGTGGATGAGACTGTGGTGAGTGTGATGAGGAGACAGTTGGGAGTGGGATGAGGAGACTGTGGTGAGTGGGATGAGGAGACTGTGGGGAGTGGGATGAGGAGACTGTGGTGAGTGGGATGAGGAGAATGTTGGGAGTGGGATGAGGAGACTGAGGAGAGTGGGATGAGGAGACTGAGGGGTGTGGGATGAGGAGACTGAAGGGAATGGGATGAGGAGACTGTGGAGAGTGGGATGATGAGACTGTGGTGAGTGGGATGAGGAGACAGTTGGGAGTGGGATGAGGAGACTGTGGTGAGTGGGATGAGGAGACTGTGGGGAGTGGGATGAGGGGAGTGTGGGGAGTGGGATGAGGAGACTGTGGGAGTGGAATGAGAGACTGAGGAGAGTGGGATGAGGAGACTGAGGGGAGTGGGATGAGGAGACTGAAGGGAGTGGGATGAGGAGACTGTGAGGTGTGGGATGGGGAGACTGAGGGGAGTGGGATGAGGAGACTGTGGTGAGTGGGATGAGGAGACTGTGGGGAGTGGGATGAGGAGACTGGTGAGTGGGATGAGGAGAATGTTGGGAGTCGGATGAGGAGACTGAGGAGAGTGGGATGAGGAGACTGAGGGGTGTGGGATGGGGAGACTGAAGGGAATGGGATGAGGAGACTGTGGTGAGTGGGATGAGGAGACAGTTGGGAGTGGGATGAGGAGACTGTGGTGAGTGGGATGAGGAGACTGTGGGGAGTGGGATGAGGGGAGTGTGGGGAGTGGGATGAGGAGACTGTTGGGAGTGGAATGAGAAGACTGAGGAGAGTGGGATGAGGAGACTGAGGGGAGTGGGATGAGGAGACTGAAGGGAGTGGGATGAGGAGACTGTAAGGTGTGGGATGGGGAGATTGAGGGGAGTGGGATGAGGAGACTGAGGGGAGTGGGGTGAGGGGACTTTGTGGAGTGGGATGAGGAGAATGAGTGGAGTGGGATGAGGAGACTGAGGGGAGTGGGATGAGGAGACTGTTGGGAGTGGGTTGAGGAGACTGGGGGGTGGGATGAGGAGACTGAGAGGAGTGGGATGAAGACACCGTGGGGAGTGGGATGAGGAGATTGAGGGGAGTGTGATGAGGAGACTATGGGTAGTCGGATGAGGAGACAGTTGGGAGTGGGATGAGGAGACTGTGGTGAGTGGGATGAGGAGACTGTGGGGAGTGGGATGAGGAGACTGTTGGGAGTGGGATGAGGAGACTGAGGAGAGTGGGATGAGGAGACTGAGGGGAGTGGGATGAGGAGACTGAAGGGAGTGGAATGAGGAGACTGTGGTGAGTGGGATGAGGTACTGTGGGGAGTGGGATGAGGAGACTGTTGGGAGTGAGATGAGGAGACTGAGGAGAGTGGGATGAGGAGACTGAGGGGAGTGGGATGAGGAGACTGAAGGGAGTGGGATGAGGAGACTGAAGGGAGTGGGATGAGGAGACTGTGGTGAGTGGGATGAGGAGACTGTGGGGAGTGGGATGAGGGGACTGTGGGGAGTGGGTAGAGGAGACTGTTGGGAGTGGGATGAGGAGACTGAGGAGAGTGGGATGAGGAGACTGAGGTGAGTGGGATGAGGAGACTGAAGGGAGTGGGATGACGAGACTGTGAGGTGTGGGATGGGGAGACTGAGGGGAGTGGGATGAGGAGCTGAGGGGAGTGGGGTGAGAGGACTTTGTGGAGTGGGATGAGGAGACTGGGGAGCGGGATGAGGAGACTGGGGAGTGGGATGAGGAGAATGAGTGGAGTGGGATGAGGAGACTGAGGGGAGTGGGATGAGGAGACTGTTGGTAGTGTGTTGAGGAGACTGTGGGGAGTGGGATGAGGAGACTGAGAGGAGAGGGATGAGGACACCGAGGCGAGTGGGATGATGAGACTGTGGGGAGTGGGATGAGTAGACTGAGGGGAGTGGGATGAGGAGACTGAGGGGAGTGGGATGAGGAGACTGAGGGGAGTGGGATGAGGAGACTGAGGGGAGTGGGATGAGGAGACTGAGGGGATTGTGATGAGGAGACTGTGGGTAGTGGGATGAGGAGACTGAGGGGAATGGGATGAGGAGACTGTGGGTAGTGGGATGAGGAGAATGAGGGGATTGTGATGAGGAGACTGTGGGTAGTGTGATGAGGAGACTGTGGGTAGTGGGATGAGGAGACTGAGGGGAATGGGATGAGGAGACTGTGAGGTGTGGGATGTGGAGACTGAGGGGTGTGGGATGAGCAGACTGAGGGGAGTGGGTTGAGGAGACTGAGGGGAGTCGGATGCGGAGACTGTTTGGAGTGGGATGATGAGATTGTGGGGAGTGGGATTAGGAGACTGTGGGGAGTGGTTTGAGGAGACTGGGTAGTGCGATGAGGAGACTGGGGAGTGGGATGAGGAGACTGAGAGGAGTGGGAAGAGGAGACTGAGAGGAGTGGCATGAAGAGACTGAGGGGTGTGGGATGAGGAGACTGAGGGGAGTGGGATGAGGAGACTGTTGGGAGTGTGTTGAGGAGACTGTGGGGAGTGGGATGAGGAGCATGTGGGGAGTGGGATGAGGAGACTGAGGGTAGTGGGACGAAGACACCGCAGGGAGTGGGATGAGTAGACTGTGGGGAGTGCAATGAGGAGACTGAGGGGAGTGGGATGAGGAGACTGAGGGGAGTGTGATGAGGTGACTGTGGGTAGTGGGATGAGGAGACTGAGGGGAGGGGGATGAGGAGACTGTGAGGTGTGGGATGTGGAGACTGAGGGGAGTGGGATGAGGAGACTGAGAGGAGTGGGAAGAGGAGACTGAGAGGAGTGGCATGAAGAGACTGAGGGGTGTGGGATGAGGAGAGTGAGGGGAGTGGGATGAGGACACCGAGGGGAGTGGGAAGAGTAGACTGTGGGGAGTGGGATGAGGAGACTGAGGGGAGTGGGATGAGGAGACTGTTGGGAGTGTGTTGAGGAGACTGTGGGGAGTGGGATGAGGAGACTGAGGGTAGTGGGACGAAGACACCGCAGGGAGTGGGATGAGTAGACTGAGGGGAGTGCAATGAGGAGACTGAGGGGAGTGGGATGAGGAGACTGAGGGGAGGGGGATGAGGAGACTGTGAGGTGTGGGATGTGGAGACTGAGGGGAGTGGGATGAGGAGACTGAGGGGAGTTGGGTGAGGAGATTGAGGGGAGTGGGATGAGGAGACTGTGGAGTGGGATGAGGAGACTTTGGGGAGTCGGATGATGAGACTTAGGGGAGTGGGATGCGGAGACTGTTGGGAGTGCGATGAAGAGATTGTGGGGAGTGGGATGAGGACACTGTGGGGAGTGGTTTGAGGAGACTGGAGAGTGCGATGAGGAGACTGGGGAGTGGTATGAGGAGACTGAGAGGAGTGGAAAGAGGAGACTGAGAGGAGTGGCATGAAGAGACTGTGGGGTGTGTGATGAGGAGAGTGAGGGGAGTGGGAAGAGGACACCGAGGGGAGTGTTAAGAGGAGACTGTGGGGAGTAGGATGAGGAGACTGAGGGGAGTGGGATGAGGAGACTGAGGGGAGTGGGATGAGGAGACTGAGGGGAGTGTTTTGAGGTGACTGAGGGGAGTGGGATGAGGAGACTTTGGGGAGTGGGATGATGAGACTGTGGTGAGTGGGTTGAGGAGATTGTTGGGAGTGGGATGAGGAGACTGTGGGTAGTGGAATGAGGAGACTATGGGGAATGGGATGAGGAGACTGAGGGGAGTGGGATGAGGAGACAGAGGGGAGTGGGATGAGAAGACAGAGGGGAGTGGGATGAGGATAATGAGTGTAGTTGAATGAGGAGACTGAGGGGAGTGGGATGAGGAGAATGAGTGGAGTGGGATGAGGAGACTGAGGAGAATGGGATGAGGCGTCTGAGGGTGTGTTATGAAGAGACGGAGGGGGTGGGATGTGGAGACTGAGGGGAGTGGGATGAGGAGATGAGGGGAGTGGGATGTGGAGATGAGGGGACTGGGATGTGGAGAATTTGGGGAGTGGGATCAGATGACTGAGGGGAGTGGGATGCGGAGACTGAGGAGAGTGGGGTGAGGAGACTGAGGGGAGTGGAATGAGGAGACTGAGGGGAGTTGGATGAGGAGACTGAGGGCATTTGGATGAGGAGACTGAGGGGAGTGGGATGAGGGGACTGAGGGAAGTTGGATGAGGAGACTGAGGGGAGTGGGATGAGGAGAATCAGCAGATTGGGTTTAATGATTGAAGGGAGTGGGATGCAGTGACTGAGGGGAGTGGTATGCAGTGTCTGAGTGTAGTTGAAATTAGTGACTCATTGGAGTGGGTTGGAGTGTTTGACAGGAATGTCCTGCAGTGAATGAGGGCAGCGGTATGCAGTGACTGAGGGGAATGGGACGCAATGACTGAGGGGAATGGAATGCTTTGACTATGGATCGTGGGATTCAGTTACTGAAAGGAGTGCAATTGGATGATTATGGTTTATATGTAGAGTGGTGTCTGACATCCTTCGTACTCTCATACCAGCCTGATGACCTGTTTGGGTAATCCCCAATCTGCACTCACCTATGACTCTCTTTCTTCATTAAAGATGCAGAGACATCCAAAACTCAGGAACCCGAGGAACAATCAACTCAAGAATCTGCTGATCCTTCATCCACAATCCCAGCAGGGTCTGCAGGCCCAGGTATCTGCCTTGTGGGCTCCATGATTTGCAGACTGTTCACCCAATGTGTCTCCTGAAAAGCCAAGACAAGGAGATTCATCCAGTCTCTTACAGAGAGAAGGGGTCTTAGTGAAGGAATGGACTGGGATGAGGAGAGTGAGGGGAGTGGGATGAGGACAACGAGGGGAGTGGGATGAGGAGACTGTGGGGAGTGGGATGAGGAGACAGAGGGGAGTGGGTTGAGGAGACAGAGGGCAGTGGGATGAGGAGACTGAGGGGAGTGGGATGAGGAGACAGAGGGGAGTGGGATGAGGATAATGAGTGGAGTTGAATGAGGAGACTGAGGGGCGTGGGATGAGGAGACTGAGGGGAGTGGGAAAGGAGACAGAGGGGAGTGGGATGAGAGACTGAACGGAGTGGGATGAGGAGACTGAGGAGAGTGGGATGAGGCGACTGAGGGTGTGTCATGAAGAGACGGAGGGGTGTGGGATGCGGAGACTGAGGGGAGTGGGATGCGGAGACTTTGGGGAGTGGGATCAGATGACTGAGGGGAGTAGAATGCGGATACTGAGGGAAGTGGGGTGAGGAGACTGAGGGCAGTTGGATGAGGAGACAGATGGCAGTTGGATGAGGAGACCGAGGGGAGTGGGATGAGGGGACTGAGGGAAGTGGGATGAGGAAACTCAGCAGATTGGGTTTAATGATTGAAGGGAGTGGTTTGCAGTGACTGAGGGGATTGGAATGAATTTGCTGAGGGGTGTCTTCGTAGTGTTTCGGGGAAATGTTTGAGGTGATTGGGATGCAGTGATTGAAGTGGGTGTGATGTAGAGACTGAAGGGAGTGGGATGCAGTGACTGAGGGGATTGGTATGCAGTGTCTGAGTGTAGTTGAAATTATTGACTGATTGGAGTGGGTTGGAGTGTTTGACTGGTATGTGATGCAGTGAATGAGGGCATCGGTATGCAGTGACTGAGGTGAATGGGACGCAGTGACTGAGGGTAATGGGATGCTTTGACTATGGATTGTGGGATTCAGTTACTGAAAGGAGTGCAATTGGATGATTATGGTTTATATAAAGACTGGTGTCTGACATCCTCCGACCTCTAATACCAGCCTGATGACCTGTTTGGTAATCCCCAATCTGCACTCACCTATGACTCTCTTTCTTCATTAAAGATGCAGAGACATCTAAAACTCAGGAACCCGAGGAACAATCAACTCAAGAATCTGCTGATCCTTCATCCACAATCCCAGCAGGGTCTGCAGGCCCAGGTATCTGCATTGTGCGGTCCGTGCTTTGCAGACTGTTCACCCAATGTGACTCCTGAAAAGCCAAGACAAGGAGATTCATCCGGTCTCTTACAGAGAGAAGGGGTCTTCGTGAAGGAATAGACTGGGATGAGGAGATTGAGGGAAGTTGGATGAGGACATTAAAGGAGAGTGGAATGAGGACACTCAGGGTCGTGGGATGAGGAGACTGCGGGGAGTGGGATGAGGAGACTGAGTGGAGAGGGATGAGGAGACTGAGGGGAGTGGGATGAGGAGACTTTGGGGAGTGGGATGAGGAGACTGAGGGGAATAGGTGGGGGACGCTGAGGGGAGTGGGATGCGGAGACTGAGGGGAGTGGGAGAGAGGAGACTGGCGGGAGTTGAATGAGGAGACTGAGGGGAGTGGGAGAGAGGAGACTGGCGGGAGTGGGATGAGGAGACTAAGGGGTGTGGGTAAAGGACGCTGAGGGGAGTGGGGTGAGGAGACCGAAGGGAGTAGGATGAGGAGACTGGCGGTAGCGGGATGAGGAGACTGAGGCGAGTGGGATGATGAAACTGAGGGGAGTGGGAGGAGGAGACTGAAGGGAGTGGGATGAGGAGACTGCCGGAAGTGGGATGAGGAGACTGAGGGGAGTGGGAGGAGGAGGCTGAAGGGAGTGGGATGAGGAGACTGCCGGAAGTGGGATGAGGAGACTGAGGGGAGTAGGATGTCTTGAGTGAGGGATGTCCGTTCCAGACAGTGAGCGAGTCAGATGAGGCAACTGAGGGATGTGGAGTAAAAATAGGGCGGGCAGTGGGATAGGACACACACAGGGAAGTGGGATGAGGAGACTCGGGAGTGGGATGAGGAGACTGGGGAGTGGGATGAGGAGACTGAGGGGAGTGGGATGAGGAGACTGAGGGGAGTGGGATGAGGAGACTGAGGGGAGTGGGATGAGGAGACTGAGGGGAGTGGGATGAGGAGACTGAGGGAGTGGGAAGAGGAGACTGAGGGGGGAGGGATGAGGAGACTGAGGGGGGAAGGATGAGGAGACTGAGGGGAGTGGGACGAGGAGACTGAGGGGAGTGGGATGAGGAGACTGAGGGGAGTGGGAAGAGGAGACTGAGGGAAGTGGGATGAGGAGACCGAGGGGAGTGGGATGAGGAGACCAAGGGGAGTGGGATGAGGAGAATCAGGGCAGTGGGATGAGGAGACCGAGGGGAGTGGGATGAGGAGACTGAGCGGAGTGGGATGAGGAGACTGAGGGGAGTGGGATGAGGGGACTGAGGGGAGTGGTGTGAGGAGACTGAGGGGAGTGCGATGAGGGGACTGAGGGGAGTGGGATGAGGAGACTGAGGGGAGTGGGATGAGGAGACTGAGGGGAGTGGGATGAGGAGACTGAGGGGAGTGGAATGAGGAGACTGAGGGGAGTGGAATGAGGAGACTGAGGGGAGTGAGATGAGGAGACCGAGGGGAGTGAGATGAGGAGACTGAGGGGAGTGGGATGAGGAGACTGAGGGGAGTGAGATGAGGAGACCGAGGGGAGTGAGATGAGGAGACTGAGGGGAGTGGGATGAGGAGACTGAGGGGAGTGGGATGAGGAGAATGAGGGGAGTGGAATGAGGAGAATGAGGGGAGTGGGATATAACGATTGAAGTGAGTGGGATGCAGTCACTGTCGCACTGAGATGCAGTGAGTGAGTGGTGTAAGATGCAGTGACTGGGTGTAGTTGAAGTTAGTGTCTGATTGGAGTGTGAAGGAATAAGCCATATAACCCATTCAGAAAAATACAACATTCTATGAAAGAATTCTGGCCTTATTATAACATGACAAACTGGGTTTGGAAATCTAGAAACCTAACTATGAAAAAGCTGTGAAAACATTCTGGCTATCGAGATAAGACGGTTGTTGACACTGAATCAATAACTTTATTGAAACAGAAGGTTAAAGGCTTTGGGAACAAGACAATGGCTCACCCACCCTATTACAAGATGTTCTAATTTACACTTCGTAAAGAAGCACAAACATCTGCCTTCGTAAAAATGACATCAAATAAAAAAACACACCGTTTTTTAGGGTAAACTTAGAACACCTAGAGAAGAGACATAATCGTGTAATGCTACCAGCTGAGGTGATTAAAATTGCAGGGGTCAGCAGAAAAATGACTGGAGATAATTAGCTTACATCAGCAGAAAACCTTAAAGGAAATACCACTGGAAAAGGGTTTAAATATTGAACTCTCAAATGGGATAGTAGACTCACTGTAAAGGGACAAAGTGATTCTCGGCTTCAGAGACGTTACGATAAGTCTCGAACTCTTTGTACCTCGGGGATCAAAGGTACTGTATTTGATTTTGGTGGATATCCTGTAGAAAACTTAGAACTGTAAAACTGTAGCGAAGTTAAGATTTGAGAGTAAGGTTCTCTGATAATAGAATTCTAAGCTTTCACTTTTTGGAACTGTTAATGTTGCGATTGACTCACCAACTGTAAATTACATGTCGGTTCTTTAATAAATTTTATATTTTTAGAATTGTCTCACATAAGACTTCTGTATCAAACTCGCGAACTCAATCTCTGTACACTCTTTGGTGAGGAGTTGCAGAATTCTGGGGGAGTTTCCCGGACCCTCATAATAGCCGGAACATTACAGTCTAGCTAAACTTATTAAAAGTGCTATTTGTAGGACGGTAACATTTTCAGGTTGTTCCTTTCCTTTAGGGAGAGATAGTCCGGAACTTTAGACCCAATTAAGCGTCTTTAGGATTGGGCTACCTCAAACTTCACTTGAATGTGAACGTCTGAGGAATACACCTGATCCGAGGTAGCCCTAAAGGGGCTAGGACTAGTAATGATCACTTCAGGAGTGGGTTGGAGTGTTTGAGGGGTATGTGATGCAGTGACTGAGGGGAATGGGTTGCAATGACTGAGGGTAATGGGATGCTTTGACTATGGATCTTGGGATTCAGTTACTGAAAGGAGTGCAATTGGATGATTATGGTTTATATGAAGACTGGTGTCTGACATCCTCCGTACTCTAATACCAGCCTGATGACCTGTTTGGGTAACCCCCAATCTGCACACACCTATGACTCTCTTCCTTCATTAAAGATGCAGAGATATCCAAATCTCAGGAACCCGAGGAACAATCAACTCAAGAATCTGCTGATCCTTCATCCACAGTCCCAGCAGGGTCAGCAGGCCCAGGTATCTGCCTTGTGGGGTCCGTGCTTTGCAGACTGTTCACCCAATGTCACTCCTGAAAAGCCAAGTCAATGAGATTCATCCAGTCTCTTACAGAGAGAAGGGGTTTTAGTGAGGGAATAGACTGGGATGAGGAGATTGAGGGGAGTTGGATGAGGATATTAAAGGAGAGTGGAATGAGAACACTCAGGGTCGTGGGATGAGGAGTCTGAGGAGAGTGGGATGAGGAAACTGAGGGGAGTGAGTGTGGAGACTGAGTGGAGTGAGATGCAGTGACTGAGGTGAGCAGGATGCAGTAACTGAGTTAAGAGTGATGAGGAGACTAAGGAGACTGAGGGGTGTGGGATGAGGAGACTGACGTGAGTGGGATGCAGTGATTGAGGGGCGTGGGATGCGGAGATTGAGGGGAGTGGGATGAGGAGACTGAGCTGGATGGAATACAATGACTGAGGAGATTGGGATGTAGTTACTTAGAGGAGTGGGATGCTATGAATGAGGTGAAAGGAATGCATTACCTTCGGGGATTGGGATGCACTACCGGAGGGGAATGGGATGAAGTGGCTGATGGGAATTGTTGAAGTGAGTGACGGCAATGGCTGAAGGGATTGTGATCTATTGATTGAAGAGATTGTGATGAGGTGTCTGGGGGGAGTGGTGACTGAGGGGAGCGGGGTGTGGTGACTGAGGGGAGCGGGGTGCGGTGACTGAGGGGAGCGGTGTGACTGAGGGGAGCGGGGTGTGCTGATTGAGGGGAGCGGGGTGACTGAGGGGAGCGGGGTGTGGTGACTGAGGGGAGCGGGGTGTGGTGATTGAGGGGAGCGGGGTGCGGTGACTGAGGGGAGCGGGGTGACTGAGGGGAGCAGGGTGACTGAGGGGAGCGGGGTGTGCTGATTGAGGGGAGCGGGGTGACTCAGGGGAGCAGGGTGTGGTGACTGAGGGGAGCGGGGTGTGGTGATTGAGGGGAGCGGGGTATGGTGATTGAGGGGAGCGGGGTGACTGAGGGGAGCAGGGTGTGGTGATTGAGGGGAGCGGGCTGTGGTGATTGAGGGGAGCGGGGTGAGGTGACTGAGGGGAGCGGAGTGCGGTGACTGAGGGGAGCGGGCTGTGGTGACTGAGGGGAGAGGGGTGCGGTGACTGAGGGGAGCGGGGTGTGGTGACTGAGGGGAGCGGGGTGTGGTGACTGAGGGGAGCGGGGTGTGGTGACTGAGGGGAGCGGGGTGTGGTGACTGAGGGGAGCGGGGTGCGGTGACTGAGGGGAGCGGGGTGTGGTGACTGAGGGGAGCGCTGTGACTGAGGGGAGCGGTGTGACTGAGGGGAGCGGTGTGACTGAGGGGAGCGGGGTGTGGTGACTGAGGGGAGCGGGGTGACTGACTGGATCGGGGTGAGGTGACTGAGGGGAGCGGTGTGACTGAGGGGAGCGGGGTGTGGTGACTGAGGGGAGCGGGGTGTGGTGACTGAGGGGAGCGCTGTGACTGAGGGGAGCGGGTGTGGTGACTGAGGGGAGCGGTGTGACTGAGGGGAGCGGTGTGACTGAGGGGAGCGGGGTGTGGTGACTGAGGGGAGCGGGGTGTGGTGACTGAGGGGAGCGGGGTGTGGTGACTGAGGGGAGCGGGGGTGTGGTGACTGAGAGGAGCGGGGTGCGGTGACTGAGGGGAGCGGGGTGTGGTGACTGAGAGGAGTGGGGTGTGGTGACTGAGAGGAGCGGGGTGTGGTGACTGAGGGGAGCGGGGTGTGGTGACTGAGGGGAGCGGGGTGAGGTGACTGAGGGGAGCGGGGTGCGGTGACTGAGGGGAGCGAGGTGTGGTGACTGAGGGGAGCGGTGTGACTGAGGGGAGCGGGGTGTGGTGACTGAGGGGAGCGGGGTGTGGTGACTGAGGGGAGCGGGGTGTGGTGACTGAGGGGAGCGGGGTGTGGTGACTGAGGGGAGCGGGGTGAGGTGACTGAGGGGAGCGGGGTGAGGTGACTGAGGGGAGCGGGGTGCGGTGACTGAGGGGAGCGGGGTGTGGTGACTGAGGGGAGCGGGGTGTGGTGACTGAGTGGAGCGGGGTGTAGTGACTGAGGGGAGCGGTGTGACTGAGGGGAGCGGAATGTGGTGACTGAGGGGAGCGGGGTGTGGTGACTGAGGGGAGCGGGGTGTGGTGATTGAGGGGAGCGGGGTGTGGTGACTGAGGGGAGCGGGGTGTGGTGACTGAGGGGAGCGGGGTGTGGTGATTGAGGGGAGCGGGGTGTGGTTGACTGAGGGGGAGCGGGGTGACTGAGGGTAGCGGGTGTCGGTGACTGAGGGGAGCGGGGTGTGGTGACTGAGGGGAGCGGGGTGTGGTGACTGAGGGGAGCGGGGTGTGGTGACTGAGGGGAGCGGGGTGCGGTGACTGAGGGGAGCGGGGTGCGGTGACTGAGGGGAGCGTGGTGCGTGACTGAGGGGAGCGGGGTGTGGTGACTGAGGGGAGCGGGGTGTGGTGACGAGGGGTGTGGTGTGACTGAGGGGAGCGGGGTGTGGTGACTGAGGGGAGCGGGGGTGTGTGACTGAGGGGAGCGGGTGTGGTGACTGAGGGGAGCGGGGTGTGGTGACTGGAGGGAGCGGGGTGTGGTGACTGAGGGGAGCGGGGTGTGGTGATTGAGCGGAGCGGGGTGACTGAGGGGAGCGGGTGTGGTGATGAGAGCGGAGCGGGGGTGACTGAGGGGAGCGGTGTGACTGAGGGGAGCGGGGTGTGGTGAGTGAGGGGAGCGGGGTGACTGAGGGGAGCGGGGTTAGTGACTGAGGGGAGCGGGGTGTAGTGGACTGAGGGGAGCGGGGTGACTGAGGGGAGCGGGGGTGACTGAGGGAGCGGGGTGTGGTGACTGAGGGGAGCGGGGTGAGGTGACTGAGGGGAGCGGTGTGACTGAGGGGAGCGGGGTGCGGTGACTGAGGGGAGCGGGGTGTGGTGACTGAGGGGAGCGGGGTGTGGTGACTGAGGGGAGCGGGGTGTGGTGACTGAGGGGAGCGGGGTGTGTGACTGAGGGGAGCGGGGTGTGGTGACTGAGGGGAGCGGGGTGTGGTGACTGAGGGGAGCGGGGTGTGGTGACTGAGGGGAGCGGTGTGACTGAGGGGAGCGGGGTGTGGTGACTGAGGGGAGCGGGGTGTGGTGACTGAGGGGATGGGGTGAGGTCACTGAGAGTGCGGGGTGTGGTGACTGAGGGGAGCGGGGTGTGGTGACTGAGGGGAGCGGGGTGTGGTGACTGAGGGGAGCGGGGTGTGGTGACTGAGGGGAGCGGGGTGTGGTGACTGAGGGGAGCGGGGTGTGGTGACTGAGGGGAGCGGGGTGTGGTGACTGAGGGGAGCGGGGTGTGGTGACTGAGGGGAGCGGGGTGTGGTGACTGAGGGGAGCGGGGTGTGGTGACTGAGGGGAGCGGGGTGTGGTGACTGAGGGGAGCGGGTGTGGTGACTGAGGGGAGCGGGGTGTGGTGACTGAGGGGAGCGGGGTGTGGTGACTGAGGGGAGCGGGGTGTGGTGACTGAGGGGAGCGGGGTGTGGTGACTGAGGGGAGCGGGGTGTGGTGACTGAGGGGAGCGGGGTGTGGTGACTGAGGGGAGCGGGGTGTGGTGACTGAGGGGAGCGGGGTGTGGTGACTGAGGGGAGCGGGGTGTAGTGACTGAGGGGTGTGGTGTGACTAAGGAGGGTGGGATGCAGTGACTGAGGGGAGTGGGATGCAGTGACTGAGGGGAGTGGGGTGTAGTGACTGAGGGGAGTGGGATGCAGTGACTGAGGGGAGTGGGATGCAGTGACTGAGGGGAGTGGGATGCAGTGACTGAGGGAGTGGGAAGCAGTGACTGAGGGGAGTGGGATGCAGTGACTGAGGGGAGTGGGATGCAGTGACTGAGGGGAGTGGGATGCAGTGACTGAGGAGGTGGGAAGCAGTGACTGAGGGGAGTGGGATGCAGTGACTGAGGGGAGTGGGATGTAGTGACTGAGGGGAGTGGGAAGTAGTGACTGAGGGGAGTGGGATGCAGTGAGTGAGGGGAATTTGATGCAGTGAGTGAGGGGAATGGGATGCAGTGACTGAGGGGAGTGTGATGCAGTGACTGAGGGGAGTGTGATGCAGTGACTGAGGGGAGTGGGATGCAGTGACTGAGGGGAGTGGGATGCAGTGACTGAGGGGAGTGGGATGTAGTGACTGAGGGGAGTGTGATGCAGTGACTGAGGGGAGTGGGATGCAGTGACTGAGGGGAGTGGGATGCAGTGAGTGAGGGGAGTGGGATGCAGTGACTGAGGGGAGTGGGATGCAGTGACTGAGCGGAGTGGGATGCAGTGACTGAGGGGCGTGGGATGCAGTGGCTGAGGGGTGTGGAATGTAGTGACTGATGGAGTGTGATGCTGAATTGGAAAATCATGGCTTTTATAAAGCCCTTTGACCCAGGCCTATTTCTCCATCCTCCAGTTTCCATACGGCTGTTTATTTGTTGCAGGTCCAGGGAAGAGGACAAGTCCCGGTGCCAAGGGACCGTCGACATCAGGCGCTGACTGCAAACCATCAGAGACGGGACATTCAAGGCCAGGTATCAGTCGACCTCTGGTAGGAACGATCCAATCAGACTCTTCCAGGCTCCAAGGCCAGAAACGTTCAGTCCCTGACATAATCCTCAAACACTCAGTGATTGGGCCTCCCAAATACCCTGTATTACAAGCTGACTGCTCGGGCCAATTTAACAGGACAAGTCTCTCCCACCATGAACCGGGAAAACACCCTCCCCTGTACTGTGGTTGTATTGGCTCTCGGGGATCAGGTGACATGACCGGGGTCCTTATTTATTGCCCCCTCCCCAATCGCCATGTGTAGGTACAGGTGTGGGGCAGCATTCTCCACCCACAGTGGGTTTTGGGGGGTTAATGAAAGCAGGGGTCGGACCGGTTCGGGCCGGGGTTTGTCCTCCTGGACCCCCGTGGCCTGATGCAGCCCCCCAGAGCAGAATGCAGTTAAGCAACCTCCTTCCTTCTCTGGTTCACATAATACGTTTCGAGTAAGCATGATATTTCATAGCAGAGTATACAGAACAGACTTTATTGATACACAGTAAAGATGATCGGTCTTTAACTGTATACAGAGAGTGACTTTCCCGGTTTCCGCATCTTTTGAATACGATCTGAGATACTGCTGAAAACTGTGCTCCTTTATACACCATATTTTGAGTACATCAAAGGAAAAATGTCAACATGACGTATCTATTTCCCAAATCCTCTGAAAACCGATTATCTATGTAAACAGTTTGCAATTATTTCATAAAAACAGATAAATTCCTGGAGATACTCATGATGCAGAGATGCCGGTGTTGAACTGGGGTGGATAAATGTGAGAAGTCGCACAACACCAGGTTATAGTCCAACAGCTTTATTTGAAATCACAAACTTTCGGAGCGCTGCTCCTTCGTCAGGTGAATTGAAGAGATGCATATAGTCACAGCATATATAGTCAGAGAACATTGCCAGATGATTACAGTTAATCTTTCCAACTGCCCTTTATCACACCTCGGCAGAGAGATTATCACGGCAATCAAATGTGTAGATGGTGTTCAAATAGGTCAGTCAGGAGATACTCAGCATCTGTGAAGAGCGAAACAGAGTTAACGTTTCAGGTCGATGACCTTTCGTCAGAACTGGAAAAAAGCAGGAACTGGAACAGATTTTTTAAGCAAGTGCAGGGGCTGAGAAAGGGGGGAAGGGGAATGAAAGGATAGAAGGCAGGAGAGGTTAAGAGACATGAAGAGATATTCAAAGTAAAAGGAGATGGTAATGGGACAGGTTAAGAAACAAAGGATGGCTCTAGATGAAGTGTAAATTGCGCTGGCAGAATGAATGACAGCTGCCATGTGGGAGAGAAGAAAAGACACAAACAAAAGATGTGGATAAAAAATATATATATGATAGGGGCCGAGGTTATGTTCTGAAATTATTGAACTCGATATTGAGTCCAGAAGGTTATAAAGTGCCTAATCGAAAGATGAGGTGCTGTTCCTCGAGCTTACGCTGAGCTTCTGTGGAACAATGTAATAGGCCGAGGACGGTGAGGTCTGAGTGGTAGTGGAGCGGAGAATTAAAGTGGCAGGCGACCGGAAGCTCGGGGTCCCCCTTACAGACTGGCAATTGCAATTGTTTACCTCGGAACCACTTCCCTTGAACAAGACTTCCTTTACCTGCTGTTACCTGTAGCTAAACGACTCGCTGCCACTGCTTTATTACCCTAAAGCTAAACCACTCCTGGGTGACGTCATTACTACCACTCATTCCCTTACACAAGCACTTTACAATTCGGAGTACAAGCAATGCCTTCTCCTCACGACACTTCAAAGTCATCCTGTTTATATCGTCAAACCTGCTGCTTAAAGATACAAAGAAGTTCGACTGTTAATCTATTAACTCCCCAAGATGTACAACATGCATCTCCAGGATGTCTAACAAAGGCCCTCGATTGGTCTGGTGCTCCGCGATTCCCCCTCCCCAAACACCCTTCCTCTGCCCCCTGTACCCGGGTGATATTGCCGCCTCTAACTCTGCTCAGGGGGTGGTGCGGTGAGGCTGAATACCTGTCCTCTCAATATTCCAGGTGTGCTGCATTTGACGGACGAGGAGTGCGAGAAGGTCAGTGCCGAGGTACAGGTGATGTACGTCGGAAAAAGCAATCTGGACACCCCCGAGAAAAAGGAAGCCTATCTCCGGCAGGTGAGGGATTTATTCTACATTCATTCCCGGGGTATGAGCGTCACTGGGCAAGGCCGGCATTGATAGAACATCGCCAGTTAGAAACATAGAAACATAGAAACTAGGAGCAGGAGTAGGCCATTCGGCCCGTCGAGCCTGCTCCACCATTCAATACGATCATGGCTGATCATCCAAATCCAGTACCCTGTCCCTGCTTTTAATCCCCACAGTACACATATCCCACCCTATCTCCGTAACCCCACGTATTTAATTCCCCCTAACATATCCCATCCTATCCCCATAACCCCACATATTTAATTCCCCCCTAACACTAAGGGTCAATTTATCATAGCCAAATCAACCTAACCCGCACATTTTTGGACTGTGGGAGGAAACCGGAGCACCCGGAGGAAACCCACGCAGACACGGGGAGAATGTGCAAACTCCACACAGACAGTCACCCGAGGTCAGATTCGAACCCGGGTCCCTGGCGCTGTGAGGCACCAGTGCTAACCACTATGCCACCGTGTAGCATTGATCGATCATTCCCCAGTTAGTATTGATTGATCATTCCCAGTTAGTATTGATTGATCATTCCCCAGTTAGTATTGATTGACTTTCCCCAGTTAGTATTGATTGATCATTCCCCAGTAAGTATTGATTGATCATTTCCCAGTTAGTATTGATTGATCATTCCCCAGTTAGTATTGATTGATCATTCCCAGTTAGTATTGATTGATCATTCCCCAGTTAGTACTGATAGATCATTCCCAGTTAGTATTGATTGATCATTCCCCAGTTAGTATTGATTGATCATTCCCAGTTAGTATTGATTGATCATTCCCAGTTAGTATTGATTGATCATTCCCCAGTTAGTACTGATAGATCATTCCCAGTTAGTATTGATTGATCATTCCCCAGTTAGTATTGATTGATCATTCCCAGTTAGTATTGATTGATCATTCCCCAGTTAGTATTGATTGATCATCCCCAGTTAGTATTGATTGATCATTCCCCAGTTAGCATTGATTGATCATTCCCAGTTAGTATTGATTGATCATTCCCAGTTAGTATTGATTGATCATTCCCAGTTAGCATTGACTGATCATTCCCCAGTTAGTATTGATTGATCATTCCCCAGTTATTATTGATTGATCATTCCCAGTTAGTACTGATTGATCATTCCCCAGTTAGTATTGATTGATCATTCCCCAGTTAGTATTGATTGATCATTCCCAGTTAGCATTGATTGATCATTCCCAGTTAGTATTGATTGATCATTCCCAGTTAGTATTGATTGATCATTCCCAGTTAGCATTGACTGATCATTCCCCAGTTAGTATTGATTGATCATTCCCCAGTTATTATTGATTGATCATTCCCAGTTAGTACTGATTGATCATTCCCCAGTTAGTATTGATTGATCATTCCCCAGTTAGTATTGATTGATCATTCCCAGTTAGTATTGATTGATCATTCCCAGTTAGTATTGATTGATCATTCCCAGTTAGTATTGATTGATCATTCCCCAGTTAGTATTGATTGATCATTCCCAGTTAGTATTGATTGATCATTCCCCAGTTAGCATTGATTGATCATTCCCAGTTATTATTGATTGATCATTCCCAGTTAGTATTGATTGATCATTCCCAGTTAGTATTGATTGATCATTCCCAGTTAGTATTGATTGATCATTCCCAGTTAGTTATTGATTGATCATTCCCAGTTAGTATTGATTGATCATTCCCAGTTAGTATTGATTGATCATTCCCAGTTAGTATTGATTGATCATTCCCAGTTAGTATTGATTGATCATTCCCAGTTAGTATTGATTGATCATTCCCCAGTCAGTATTGATTGATCATTCCCAGTTAGCATTGATTGATCATTCCCAGTTAGTATTGATTGATCATTCCCAGTTAGTATTGATTGATCATTCCCAGTTAGTATTGATTGATCATTCCCCAGTTAGTATTGATTGATCATTCCCAGTTAGTATTGATTGATCATTCCCCAGTTAGTATTGATTGGATCATCCCCAGTTAGTATTGATTGATCATCCCCCAGTTAGTATTGATTGATCATTCCCAGTTAGTATTGATTGATCATTCCCCAGTTAGTATTGATTGATCATTCCCAATTAGTATTGATTGATCATTCCCAGTTAGTATGATTGATCATTCCCAGTTAGTATTGATTGATCATTCCCAGTTAGTATTGATTGATCATTCCCAAGTTAGTATTGATTGATCGATTCCCCAGGTTTGCATTGATTGATCATTCCCCAGTTAGTATTGATTGATCATTCCCCAGTTAGTATTGATTGATCATTCCCAGTTAGTATTGATTGATCCATTCCCAGTTAGTATTGATTGATCATTCCCCAGTTAGTATTGATTGATCATTCCCTGTTAGTATTGATTGATCATTCCCAGTTAGTATTGATTGATCATTCCCCAGTTAGTATTGATTGATCATTCCCAGTTAGTATTGAATGATCATTCCCCAGGTTAGTATTGATTGATCATTCCCAGTTAGCATTGATTGATCATTCCCCCAGTTAGTATTGATTGATCATTCCCCAGTTAGTATTGATTGATCATTCCCCAGTTAGTATTGATTGTTCATTCCCAGTTAGTAGTATTGATTGATCATTCCCAGGTAGCATTGATTGATCATTCCCCAGTTAGTATTGATTGATCATTCCCCAGTTAGTATTGATTGATCATTCCCCAGTTAGTATTGATTGAGCATTCCCAGTTAGTATTGATTGATCATTCCCCAGTTAGTATTGATTGATCATTCCCAGTTAGCATTGATTGATCATTCCCCAGTTAGTATTGATTGATCATTCCCCAGTTAGTATTGATTGATCATTCCCCAGTTAGTATTGATTGATCATTCCCCAGTTAGTATTCATTGATCATTCCCAGTTAGTATTGATTGATCATTCCCAGTTAGTAATGATTGATCATTCCCCAGTTAGTATTGATTGATCATTCCCAGCTAGTATTGATTGATCATTCCCAGTTAGTAATGATTGATCATTCCCAGTTAGTATTGATTGATCATTCCCAGTTAGTATTGATTGATCATTCCCAGTTAGTATTGATTGACTTTCCCCAGTTAGTATTGATTGATCATTCCCAGTTAGCATTGATTGATCATTCCCAGTTAGTATTGATTGATCATTCCCCAGTTAGTATTGATTGATCATTCCCCAGTTAGTATTGATTGATCATTCCCCAGTTAGTATTGATTGATCATTCCCCAGTAAGTATTGATTGATCATTCCCAGTTAGTATTGATTGATCATTCCCAGTTAGTATTGATTGATCATTCCCAGTTAGCATTGATTGATCATTCCCAGTTAGTATTGATTGATCATTCCCAGTTAGCATTGATTGATCATTCCCCAGTTGGCTTTAAAGGGGAGGGGATTCCCCTGTGTGTCTCTCTGTGTCTCTCTCTCTCTCTCTTTCTGTCTCTCTCTGCTGTTAAGGGGAGGGGATTCCTCTGGTGTTAAGGGGAGGGGAGACCCCTGGTGTTAAGGGGAGGGGAGTCTCCTGGTGTTAAGGGGAGTGGTGTCCCCTGGTGTGGAGGGGAGGGTATTCCCTGGTGTTAATGGGAGGGGATTCCTCTGGTGTTAAGGGGAGGGGATTCCTCTGGTGTTAAGGGGCGGGGATTCCTCTGGTGTTAAGGGGAGGAGAGTCCCCTGATGTTAAGGGGAGGAGAGTCCCCTGGTGTTAAGGGGAGCAGAGTCCCCTGGTGTTAAGGGGAGGGTATTCCCCTGGTGTTAAGGGGAGGGGATTCCTCTGGTGTTAATGGGAGGGGATTCCTCTGGTGTTAAGGGGAGGGGATTCCTCTGGTGTTAAGGGGAGGGGATTCCCCTGGTGTTAAGGGGAGGGGAGTCCCCAGGTGTTAAGGGGAGGGGAGTCCTCTGGTGTTAAGGGGAGGGGATTCCCCTGGTGTTAAGGGGAGGGGATTCCCTGGTGTTAAGGGGAGGGGATTCCCTGGTGTTAAGGGGAGGGGAGTCCTTGTGTTAAGGGGAGGGGAGTCCCTGGTGTTAAGGGGAGGGGAGTCCCTGGTGTTAAGGGGAGGGGATTCCCCTGGTGTTAAGGGGAGGGGAGTCCCTGGTGTTAAGGGGAGGTGATTCCCTGGTGTTAAGGGGAGGGGAGACCCCTGGTGTTAAGGGGAGGGGATTCCCCTGGTGTTAAGGGGAGGTGATTCCCTGGTGTTAAGGGGAGGGGAGTCCCTAGTGTTAAGGGGAGGGGATTACTCTGATGTTAAGGGGAGGGGAGTCCCTGGTGTTAAGGGGAGGGGATTCCTCTGGTGTTAAGGGGAGGGGAGACCCCTGGTGTTAAGGGGAGGTGATTCCCTGGTGTTAAGGGGAGGGGAGACCCCTGGTGTTAAGGGGAGGGGATTCCCCTGGTGTTAAGGGGAGGGGATTCCCCTGGTGTTAAGGGGAGGGAGTCCCCTGGTGTTAAGGGGAGGGGATTCCTCTGGTGTTAAGGTGAGGGGAGACCTCTGGTGTTAAGGGGAGGGGATTCCTCTGGTGTTAAGGGGAGGGGATTCCTCTGGTGTTAAGGGGAGGGGATTCCTCTGGTGTTAAGGGGAGGGGATTCCTCTGGTTTTAAGGGGAGGGGAATCCCTGGTGTTAAGGGGAGGGGATTCCTCTGGTGTTAAGGGGAGGGGAATCCCTGGTGTTAAGGGGAGGGGATTCCTCTGGTGTTAAGGGGAGGGGATTCCCTGGTGTTAAGGGGAGGGGATTCCCTGGTGTTAAGGGGAGGGGATTCCCTGGTGTTAAGGGGAGGGGATTCCCCTGGTGTTAAGGGGAGGGGATTCCTCTGGTGTTAAGGGGAGGGGATTCCCTGGTGTTAAGGGGAGGGGATTCCCCTGGTGTTAAGGGGAGGGGATTCCTCTGGTGTTAAGGGGAGGGGATTCCCTGGTGTTAAGGGGGAGGGGATTCCTCTGGTTTTAAGGGGAGGGGACTCCTCTGGTGTTAAGGCGGAGGGTATTCCCCTGGTGTTAAGGGGGAGGGTATTCCCATGGTGTTAAGGGGGAGGGTATTCCCATGGTGTTAAGGGGGAGGGGATTCCCCTGGTGTTAAGGCGGAGGGTATTCCCCTGGTGTTAAGGGGGAGGGTATTCCCATGGTGTTCAGGGGGAGGGTATTCCCCTGGTGTTCAGAGGGAGGGTATTCCCCTGGTGTTAAGGGGGAGGGTATTCCCATGGTGTTAAGGGGGTGGGTATTCCCATGGTGTTAAGGGGGTGGGTATTCCCCTGGTGTTCAGGGGGAGGGTATTCCCATGGTGTTAAGGGGGAGGGTATTCCCCTGGTGTTAAGGGGGAGGGTATTCCCCTGGTGTTCAGGGGGAGGGTATTCCCTGGTGTTCAGGGGGTGGGTTTTCCCATGGTGTTCAGGGGGAGGGTATTCCCATGGTGTTCAGGGGGAGGGTATTCCCCTGGTGTTCAGAGGGAGGGTATTCCCCTGGTGTTCAGGGGGTGGGTATTCCCCTGGTGTTCAGGGGGAGGGTATTCCCATGGTGTTCAGGGGGAGGGTATTCCCCTGGTGTTAAGGGGGAGGGTATTCCCCTGGTGTTCAGAGGGAGGGTATTCCCATGGTGTTCAGAGGGAGGGTATTCCCCTGGTGTTAAGGGGGGGGGTATTCTCATGGTGTTCAGAGGGTGGGTATTCCCCTGGTGTTCAGAGGGAGGGTATTCCCATGGTGTTAAGGGGGAGGGTATTCCCATGGTGTTAAGGGGGAGGGTATTCCCTGGTGTTAAGGGGGAGGGTATTCCCCTGGTGTTAAGGGGGAGGGTATTCCCCTGGTGTTAAGGGGGAGGGTATTCCCTGGTGTTAAGGGGGAGGGTATTCCCTGGTGTTAAGGGGGAGGGTATTCCCATGGTGTTAAGGGGGAGGGTATTCCCTGGTGTTAAGGGGGAGGGTATTCCCCTGGTGTTAAGGGGGAGGGTATTCCTCTGGTGTTAAGGGGGAGGGGATTCCCTGGTGTTAAGGGGGAGGGGATTCCCCTGGTGTTAAGGGGGAGGGTATTCCTCTGGTGTTAAGGGGGAGGGGATTCCCTGGTGTTAAGGGGGAGGGGATTCCCCTGGTGTTCAGGGGGAGAGGATTCCCCTGGTGTTCAGGGGGAGGGTATTCCCATGGTGTTAAGGGGGAGGGTATTCCCCTGGTGTTAAGGGGGAGGGTATTCCCCTGGTGTTAAGGGGGAGGGTATTCCCCTGGTGTTAAGGGGGAGGGTATTCCCCTGGTGTTAAGGGGGAGGGTATTCCCCTGGTGTTAAGGGGGAGGGTATTCCCCTGGTGTTAAGGGGGAGGGTATTCCCATGGTGTTAAGGGGGAGGGTATTCCTCTGGTGTTAAGGGGGAGGGGATTCCCTGGTGTTAAGGGGGAGGGGATTCCCCTGGTGTTCAGGGGAGAGGATTCCCCTGGTGTTCAGGGGGAGGGTATTCCCATGGTGTTAAGGGGGAGGGTATTCCCCTGGTGTTAAGGGGGAGGGTATTCCCCTGGTGTTAAGGCGGAGGGTATTCCCATGGTGTTAAGGGGGAGGGTATTCCCCTGGTGTTAAGGGGGAGGGTATTCCCATGGTGTTAAGGGGGTGGGTATTCCCCTGGTGTTAAGGGGGAGGGTATTCCCCTGGTGTTAAGGGGGAGGGTATTCCCCTGGTGTTAAGGGGGAGGGTATTCCCCTGGTGTTAAGGGGGGGGGTATTCCCATGGTGTTCAGGGGGAGGGTATTCCCCTGGTGTTAAGGGGGAGGGTATTCCCCTGGTGTTAAGGGGGAGGGTATTCCCCTGGTGTTAAGGGGGAGGGTATTCCCCTGGTGTTAAGAGGGGAGGGTATTCCCATGGTGTTAATGGGGAGGGTATTCCCATGGTGTTAAGGGGGAGGGTATTCCCATGGTGTTCAGGGGGAGGGTATTCCCATGGTGTTAAGGGGGAGGGTATTCCCCTGGTGTTAAGAGGGAGGGTATTCCCATGGTGTTAATGGGGAGGGTATTCCCCTGGTGTTAAGGGGGAGGGTATTCCCCTGGTGTTAAGGGGGAGGGTATTCCCCTGGTGTTAAGGGGGAGGGTATTCCCCTGGTGTTAAGGGGGAGGGTATTCCCATGGTGTTCAGGGGGAGGGTATTCCCATGGTGTTCAGGGGGAGGGTATTCCCATGGTGTTCAGAGGGAGGGTATTCCCATGGTGTTCAGAGGGAGGGTATTCCCCTGGTGTTAAGGGGGAGGGTATTCCCATGGTGTTAAGGGGGAGGGTATTCCCATGGTGTTAAGGGGGAGGGTATTCCCCTGGTGTTCAGGGGGAGGGTATTCCCCTGGTGTTAAGGGGGAGGGTATTCCCCTGGTGTTAAGGGGGAGGGTATTCCCCTGGTGTTAAGGGGGAGGGTATTCCCCTGGTGTTAAGGGGGAGGGTATTCCCCTGGTGTTAAGGGGGAGGGTATTCCCATGGTGTTAAGGGGGAGGGTATTCCCCTGGTGTTAAGGGGGAGGGTATTCCCCTGGTGTTAAGGGGAAGGGTATTCCCATGGTGTTCAGGGGGAGGGTATTCCCATGGTGTTCAGGGGGAGGGTATTCCCATGGTGTTCAGAGGGAGGGTATTCCCATGGTGTTCAGAGGGAGGGTATTCCCATGGTGTTCAGAGGGAGGGTATTCCCATGGTGTTCAGGGGGAGGGTATTCCCCTGGTGTTAAGGGGGAGGGTATTCCCATGGTGTTAAGGGGGAGGGTATTCCCCTGGTGTTAAGAGGGAGGGTATTCCCCTGGTGTTAAGAGGGAGGGTATTCCCATGGTGTTCAGAGGGAGGGTATTCCCATGGTGTTAAGGGGGAGGGTATTCCCCTGGTGTGCAGGGGGAGGGTATTCCCCTGGTGTTAAGAGGGAGGGTATTCCCCTGGTGTTAAGGGGGAGGGTATTCCCCTGGTGTTAAGGGGGAGGGTATTCCCCTGGTGTTAAGGGGGGGGGTATTCCCCTGGTGTTCAGGGGGAGGGTATTCCCCTGGTGTTAAGGGGGAGGGTATTCCCATGGTGTTAAGGCGGAGGGTATTCCCATGGTGTTAAGGCGGAGGGTATTCCCATGGTGTTAAGGGGGAGGGTATTCCCCTGGTGTTAAGGGGGAGGGTATTCCCATGGTGTTAAGGGGGAGGGTATTCCCATGGTGTTAAGGGGGAGGGTATTCCCCTGGTGTTAAGGGGGAGGGTATTCCCCTGGTGTTAAGGGGGAGGGTATTCCCATGGTGTTCAGGGGGAGGGTATTCCCCTGGTGTTAAGGGGGAGGGTATTCCCCTGGTGTTAAGGGGGGGGGTATTCCCCTGGTGTTCAGGGGGAGGGTATTCCCATGGTGTTAAGGGGGAGGGTATTCCCCTGGTGTTCAGGGGGAGGGTATTCCCCTGGTGTTCAGGGGGAGGGTATTCCCATGGTGTTAAGGGGGAGGGTATTCCCCTGGTGTTAAGGGGGAGGGTATTCCCCTGGTGTTCAGGGGGAGGGTATTCCCCTGGTGTTCAGGGGGAGGGTATTCCCCTGGTGTTAAGGGGGAGGGTATTCCCCTGGTGTTAAGGGGGAGGGTATTCCCCTGGTGTTAAGAGGGAGGGTATTCCCATGGTGTTAATGGGGAGGGTATTCCCATGGTGTTAAGGGGGAGGGTATTCCCATGGTGTTCAGGGGGAGGGTATTCCCATGGTGTTAATGGGGAGGGTATTCCCCTGGTGTTAAGAGGGAGGGTATTCCCATGGTGTTAATGGGGAGGGTATTCCCCTGGTGTTAAGGGGGAGGGTATTCCCCTGGTGTTAAGGGGGAGGGTATTCCCCTGGTGTTAAGGGGGAGGGTATTCCCCTGGTGTTAAGGGGGAGGGTATTCCCATGGTGTTCAGGGGGAGGGTATTCCCATGGTGTTCAGGGGGAGGGTATTCCCATGGTGTTCAGGGGGAGGGTATTCCCATGGTGTTCAGAGGGAGGGTATTCCCATGGTGTTCAGAGGGAGGGTATTCCCATGGTGTTCAGGGGGAGGGTATTCCCCTGGTGTTAAGGGGGAGGGTATTCCCCTGGTGTTAAGAGGGAGGGTATTCCCCTGGTGTTAAGGGGGAGGGTATTCCCATGGTGTTAAGGGGGAGGGTATTCCCATGGTGTTAATGGGGTGGGTATTCCCCTGGTGTTAAGCGGAGGGGATTCCCCTGGTGTTAAGGGGGAGGGTATTCCCCTGGTGTTAAGGGGGAGGGTATTCCCCTGGTGTTAAGGGGGAGGGTATTCCCCTGGTGTTAAGGGGGAGGGGATTCCCCTGGTGTTAAGGGGGAGGGGATTCCCCTGGTGTTAAGGGGGAGGGTATTCCCATGGTGTTCAGGGGGAGGGTATTCCCCTGGTGTTAAGGGGGAGGGTATTCCCCTGGTGTTAAGGGGGAGGGTATTCCCCTGGTGTTAAGGGGGAGGGTATTCCCCTGGTGTTAAGGGGGAGGGTATTCCCATGGTGTTAAGGGGGAGGGTATTCCCATGGTGTTCAGGGGGAGGGTATTCCCCTGGTGTTCAGGGGGAGGGTATTCCCCTGGTGTTAAGGGGGAGGGTATTCCCCTGGTGTTAAGGGGAAGGGTATTCCCATGGTGTTAAGGGGGTGGGTATTCCCATGGTGTTCAGGGGGAGGGTATTCCCCTGGTGTTAAGGGGGAGGGTATTCCCCTGGTGTTAAGAGGGAGGGTATTCCCATGGTGTTCAGAGGGAGGGTATTCCCATGGTGTTAAGGGGGAGGGTATTCCCCTGGTGTTCAGGGGGAGGGTATTTCCATGGTGTTAAGGGGGGGGGGTATTCCCCTGGTGTTCAGGGGGAGGGTATTCCCCTGGTGTTAAGGGGGAGGGTATTCCCCTGGTGTTAAGGGGGAGGGTATTCCCCTGGTGTTAAGGGGGAGGGTATTCCCATGGTGTTAAGGGGGAGGGTATTCCCATGGTGTTAAGGGGGAGGGTATTCCCCTGGTGTTAAGGGGGAGGGTATTCCCCTGGTGTTAAGGGGGAGGGTATTCCCCTGGTGTTAAGGGGGAGGGTATTCCCATGGTGTTCAGGGGGAGGGTATTCCCCTGGTGTTAAGGGGGAGGGTATTCCCCTGGTGTTAAGGGGGGGGGTATTCCCCTGGTGTTAAGGGGGAGGGTATTCCCATGGTGATAAGGGGGAGGGTATTCCCCTGGTGTTCAGGGGGAGGGTATTCCCCTGGTGTTCAGGGGGAGGGTATTCCCCTGGTGTTCAGGGGGAGGGTATTCCCCTGGTGTTAAGGGGGAGGGTATTCCCCTGGTGTTAAGGGGGAGGGTATTCCCCTGGTGTTCAGGGGGAGGGTATTCCCCTGGTGTTCAGGGGGAGGGTATTCCCCTGGTGTTCAGGGGGAGGGTATTCCCCTGGTGTTCAGGGGGAGGGTATTCCCCTGGTGTTAAGGGGGAGGGTATTCCCCTGGTGTTAAGGGGGAGGGTATTCCCCTGGTGTTAAGGGGGGGGGTATTCCCCTGGTGTTAAGGGGGAGGGTATTCCCCTGGTGTTAAGGGGGGGGGTATTCCCCTGGTGTTAAGGGGGAGGGTATTCCCCTGGTGTTCAGGGGGAGGGTATTCCCCTGGTGTTAAGGGGGAGGGTATTCCCCTGGTGTTCAGGGGGAGGGGATTCCCTGGTGTTAAGGGGGAGGGTATTCCCCTGGTGTTAAGGGGGAGGGTATTCCCCTGGTGTTAAGGGGGAGGGTATTTCCCTGGTGTTAAGGGGGAGGGTATTCCCCTGGTGTTAAGGGGGAGGGTATTCCCCTGGTGTTAAGGGGGAGGGTATTCCCATGGTGTTAAGGGGGAGGGTATTCCCCTGGTGTTAAGGGGGAGGGTATTCCCATGGTGTTAAGGGGGAGGGTATTCCCATGGTGTTCAGAGGGAGGGTATTCCCGTGGTGTTCAGAGGGAGGGTATTCCCCTGGTGTTAAGGGGGAGGGTATTCCCATGGTGTTAAAGGGGAGGGTATTCCCCTGGTGTTAAGGGGGAGGGTATTCCCATGGTGTTAAGGGGAGGGTATTCCCCTGGTGTTAAGGGGGAGGGTATTCCCAGGGTGTTAAGGGGGAGGGTATTCCCGTGGTGTTAAGGGGGAGGGTATTCCCGTGGTGTTAAGGGGAGGGTATTCCCATGGTGTTAAGGGGGAGGGTATTCCCATGGTGTTAAGGGGGAGGGTATTTCCCTGGTGTTATGGGGGAGGGTATTCCCATGGTGTTAAGGGGGTGGGTATTCCCATGGTGTTAAGGGGGAGGGTATTCCCGTGGTGTTAAGGGGGAGGGTATTCCCATGGTGTTAAGGGGGAGGGTATTCCCCTGGTGTTAAGGGGGAGGGTATTCCCATGGTGTTCAGGGGGAGGGTATTCCCCTGGTGTTAAGGGAGAGGGTATTCCCATGGTGTTAAGGGGGAGGGTATTTCCCTGGTGTTAAGGGGGAGGGTATTCCCCTGGTGTTCAGGGGGAGGGTATTCCCATGGTGTTAAGGGGGAGGGTATTCCCCTGGTGTTAAGGGGGAGGGTATTCCCATGGTGTTAATGGGGAGGGTATTCCCATGGTGTTCAGGGGGAGGGTATTCCCATGGTGTTCAGGGGGAGGGTATTCCCCTGGTGTTAAGGGAGAGGGTATTCCCCTGGTGTTAAGGGGGAGGGTATTCCCCTGGTGTTAAGGGGGAGGGTATTCCCCTGGTGTTAAGGGGGAGGGTATTCCCCTGGTGTTAAGGGGGAGGGTATTCACATGGTGTTCAGAGGGAGGGTATTCCCCTGGTGTTAAGGGGGAGGGTATTCCCATGGTGTTAAGGGGGAGGGTATTCCCCTGGTGTTAAGGGGGAGGGTATTCCCCTGGTGTTAAGGGGGAGGGTATTCCCCTGGTGTTAAGGGGGAGGGTATTCCCATGGTGTTCAGGGGGAGGGTATTCCCCTGGTGTTAAGGGGGAGGGTATTCCCCTGGTGTTAAGGGGGAGGGTATTCCCCTGGTGTTAAGGGGGAGGGTATTCACATGGTGTTCAGAGGGAGGGTATTCCCCTGGTGTTCAGGGGGAGGGTATTCCCATGGTGTTAAGGGGGAGGGTATTCCCCTGGTGTTAAGGGGGAGGGTATTCCCATGGTGTTCAGGGGGAGGGTATTCCCCTAGTGTTAAGGGGGAGGGTATTCCCCTGGTGTTAAGGGGAGGGTATTCCCCTGGTGTTAAGGGGGAGGGTATTCCCCTGGTGTTAAGGGGGAGGGTATTCACATGGTGTTCAGAGGGAGGGTATTCCCATGGTGTTCAGGGGGAGGGTATTCCCATGGTGTTCAGGGGGAGGGTATTCCCATGGTGTTAAGGGGGAGGGTATTCCCATGGTGTTAAGGGGGAGGGTATTCCCCTGGTGTTAAGGGGGAGGGTATTCCCATGGTGTTAAGGGGGAGGGTATTCCCCTGGTGTTAAGGGGGAGGGTATTCCCCTGGTGTTAAGGGGGAGGGTATTTCCCTGGTGTTAAGGGGGAGGGGATTCCCCTGGTGTTAAGGGGGAGGGTATTCCCCTGGTGTTAAGGGGGAGGGTATTCCCATGGTGTTAAGGGGGGGGGTATTCCCCTGGTGTTAAGGGGGGGGGTATTCCCCTGGTGTTCAGGGGGAGGGTATTCCCCTGGTGTTAAGGGGGAGGGTATTCCCATGGTGTTAAGGGGGTGGGTATTCCCATGGTGTTAAGGGGGAGGGTATTCCCCTGGTGTTAAGGGGGAGGGTATTCCCCTGGTGTTAAGGGGGGGGTATTCCCTGGTGTTCAGGGGGAGGGTATTCCCATGGTGTTAAGGGGGAGGGTATTCCCCTGGTGTTCAGGGGGAGGGTATTCCTCTGGTGTTAAGGGGGAGGGTATTCCCCTGGTGTTAAGGGGGAGGGTATTTCCATGGTGTTAAGGGGGAGGGTATTCCCATGGTGTTAAGGGGGAGGGTATTCCCCTGGTGTTAAGGGGGAGGGTATTCCCATGGTGTTAAGGGGGAGGGTATTCCCCTGGTGTTAAGGGGGAGGGTATTCCCATGGTGTTAAGGGGGAGGGTATTCCTCTGGTGTTAAGGGGGAGGGTATTCCCCTGGTGTTAAGGGGGAGGGTATTCCCCTGGTGTTCAGGGGGAGGGTATTCCCCTGGTGTTCAGGGGGAGGGTATTCCCCTGGTGTTAAGGGGGAGGGTATTTCCATGGTGTTAAGGGGGAGGGTATTCCCATGGTGTTAAGGGGGAGGGTATTCCCCTGGTGTTAAGGGGGAGGGTATTCCCATGGTGTTAAGGGGGAGGGTATTCCCCTGGTGTTAAGGGGGAGGGTATTCCCATGGTGTTAAGGGGAGGGGATTCCCCTGGTGTTAAGGGGGAGGGTATTCCCATGGTGTTCAGGGGGAGGGTATTCCCCTGGTGTTAAGGGGGGGGTATTCCCTGGTGTTCAGGGGGAGGGTATTCCCATGGTGTTAAGGGGGGGTATTCCCCTGGTGTTAAGGGGGAGAGTATTCCCATGGTGTTCAGGGGGAGGGTATTCCCCTGGTGTTAAGGGGAGGGTATTCCCCTGGTGTTAAGGGGGAGGGTATTCCCATGGTGTTAAGGGGAGGGTATTCCCCTGGTGTTAAGGGGGAGGGTATTCCCATGGTGTTAAGGGGGAGGGTATTCCTCTGGTGTTCAGGGGGAGGGTATTCCCCTGGTGTTAAGGGGAGGGTATTCCCATGGTGTTAAGGGGGAGGGTATTCCCATGGTGTTAAGGGGGAGGGTATTCCCATGGTGTTAAGGGGGAGGGTATTCCCATGGTGTTAAGGGGGAGGGTATTCCCCTGGTGTTAAGGGGAGGGTATTCCCCTGGTGTTAAGGGGGAGGGTATTCCCCTGGTGTTCAGGGGGAGGGTATTCCCCTGGTGTTAAGGGGAGGGTATTCCCCTGGTGTTAAGGGGGAGGGTATTCCCCTGGTGTTAAGGGGGAGGGTATTCCCCTGGTGTTAAGGGGGAGGGTATTCCCCTGGTGTTAAGGGGAGGGTATTCCCCTGGTGTTAAGGGGGAGGGTATTCCCCTGGTGTTAAGGGGGAGGGTATTCCCCTGGTGTTCAGGGGGGGGTATTCCCATGGTGTTAAGGGGGAGGGTATTCCCCTGGTGTTAAGGGGGAGGGTATTCCCCTGGTGTTAAGGGGGAGGGTATTCCCCTGGTGTTAAGGGGAGGGTATTCCCCTGGTGTTAAGGGGGAGGGTATTCCCCTGGTGTTAAGGGGGAGGGTATTCCACTGGTGTTAAGGGGGAGGGTATTCCCCTGGTGTTAAGGGGGAGGGTATTCCCCTGGTGTTCAGGGGGAGGGTATTCCCCTGGTGTTAAGGGGGAGGGTATTCCCCTGGTGTTAAGGGGGAGGGTATTCCCCTGGTGTTAAGGGGGAGGGTATTCCCCTGGTGTTAAGGGGGAGGGTATTCCCCTGGTGTTAAGGGGGAGGGTATTCCCCTGGTGTTAAGGGGGAGGGTATTCCCCTGGTGTTAAGGGGAGGGTATTCCCCTGGTGTTAAGGGGGAGGGTATTCCACTGGTGTTAAGGGGGAGGGTATTCCCCTGGTGTTAAGGGGGAGGGTATTCCCCTGGTGTTCAGGGGGAGGGTATTCCCATGGTGTTAAGGGGGAGGGTATTCCCCTGGTGTTAAGGGGGAGGGTATTCCCCTGGTGTTAAGGGGGAGGGTATTCCCATGGTGTTAAGGGGGAGGGTATTCCCCTGGTGTTAAGGGGGAGGGTATTCCCCTGGTGTTAAGGGGGAGGGTATTCCCCTGGTGTTAAGGGGGAGGGTATTCCCCTGGTGTTAAGGGGGAGGGTATTCCCCTGGTGTTAAGGGGGAGGGTATTCCCCTGGTGTTCAGAGGGAGGGTATTCCCCTGGTGTTAAGGGGGAGGGTATTCCCATGGTGTTAAGGGGAGGGTATTCCCCTGGTGTTAAGGGGGAGGGTATTCCCTTTGTGTTAAGGGGGAGGGTATTCCCCTGGTGTTCAGAGGGAGGGTATTCCCATGGTGTTAAGGGGGAGGGTATTCCCCTGGTGTTAAGGGGGAGGGTATTCCCCTGGTGTTAAGGGGGAGGGTATTCCCCTGGTGTTAAGGGGGAGGGTATTCCCATGGTGTTAAGGGGGAGGGTATTCCCCTGGTGTTAAGGGGGAGGGTATTCCCCTGGTGTTAAGGGGGAGGGTATTCCCATGGTGTTAAGAGGGAGGGTATTCCCCTGGTGTTAAGGGGGAGGGTATTCCCCTGGTGTTAAGAGGGAGGGTATTCCCCTGGTGTTAAGGGGGAGGGTATTCCCATGGTGTTAAGGGGGAGGGTATTCCCATGGTGTTCAGGGGGAGGGTATTCCCCTGGTGTTAAGGGGGAGGGTATTCCCATGGTGTTAAGGGGGGGGGTATTCCCCTGGTGTTAAGGGGGAGGGTATTCCCATGGTGTTAAGGGGGAGGGTATTCCCCTGGTGTTAAGGGGGAGGGTATTCCCCTGGTGTTAAGGGGGAGGGTATTCCCCTGGTGTTAAGGGGGAGGGTATTCCCATGGTGTTAAGGGGGAGGGTATTCCTCTGGTGTTAAGGGGGAGGGTATTCCCATGGTGTTAAGAGGGAGGGTATTCCCATGGTGTTAAGGGGGAGGGTATTCCCCTGGTGTTAAGGGGGAGGGTATTCCCATGGTGTTAAGGGGGAGGGTATTCCCCTGGTGTTAAGGGGGAGGGTATTCCCATGGTGTTAAGGGGGAGGGTATTCCCATGGTGTTAAGGGGGAGGGTTTTCCCATGGTGTTAAGGGGGAGGGTATTCCCATGGTGTTAAGGGGAGGGTATTCCCATGGTGTTAAGGGGGAGGTTATTCCCCTGGTGTTAAGGGGGAGGGTATTCCCTGGTGTTAAGGGGGAGGGTATTCCCCTGGTGTTAAGGGGGAGGGTATTCCTCTGGTGTTAAGGGGGAGGGTATTCCTCTGGTGTTAAGGGGGAGGGTATTCCCCTGGTGTTAAGGGGGAGGGTATTCCTCTGGTGTTAAGGGGGAGGGTATTCCCATGGTGTTAAGGGGGAGGGTATTCCCTGGTGTTAAGGGTGGGGGTATTCCCTTTGTGTTAAGGGGGAGGGTATTCCCCTGGTGTTAAGGGGGAGGGTATTCCCATGGTGTTAAGGGGGAGGGTATTCCCCTGGTGTTAAGGGGGAGGGTATTCCCCTGGTGTTAAGGGGGAGGGTATTCCCCTGGTGTTAAGGGGGAGGGTATTCCCATGGTGTTCAGGGGGAGGGTATTCCCATGGTGTTCAGGAGGGAGGGTATTCCCATGGTGTTAAGGGGGAGGGTATTCCCATGGTGTTAAGGGGGAGGGTATTCCCATGGTGTTAAGGGGAGGGTATTCCCCTGGTGTTCAGGGGGAGGGTATTCCCATGGTGTTAAGGGGGAGGGTATTCCTCTGGTGTTAAGGGGGAGGGTATTCCTCTGGTGTTAAGGGGGTGGGTATTCCCATGGTGTTAAGGGGGAGGGTATTCCCCTGGTGTTAAGGGGGGGGTATTCCCTTTGTGTTAAGGGGGAGGGTATTCCCATGGTGTTAAGGGGGAGGGTATTCCCATGGTGTTAAGGCGGAGGGTATTCCCCTGGTGTTAAGGGGGAGGGTATTCCCCTGGTGTTAAGGGGGAGGGTATTCCCATGGTGTTAAGGGGGAGGGTATTCCCCTGGTGTTAAGGGGGAGGGTATTCCCATGGTGTTAAGGGGGAGGGTATTCCCATGGTGTTAAGGGGGAGGGTATTCCCCTGGTGTTCAGAGGGAGGGTATTCCCATGGTGTTAAGGGGGAGGGTATTCCCCTGGTGTTAAGGGGGAGGGTATTCCCCTGGTGTTAAGGGAGCAGGGTATTCCCCTGGTGTTAAGGGGGAGGGTATTCCCCTGGTGTTAAGGGGGGGGGTATTCCCCTGGTGTTAAGGAGCAGGGTATTCCCCTGGTGTTAAGGGGGAGGGTATTCCCCTGGTGTTCAGGGGGAGGGTATTCCCATGGTGTTAAGGGGGGGTATTCCCCTGGGGTTAAGGGGGAGGTTATTCTCCTGGTGTTAAGGGGAGGGTATTCCCTGGTGTTAAGGGGGAGGGTATTCCCCTGGTGTTAAGGGGGAGGGTATTCCCCTGGTGTTCAGGGGGAGGGTATTCCCATGGTGTTAAGGGGGGGGTATTCCCCTGGTGTTAAGGGGGAGGGTATTCTCCTGGTGTTAAGGGGGAGGGTATTCCCCTGGTGTTCAGAGGGAGGGTATTCCCCTGGTGTTAAGGGGGGGGGTATTCCCCTGGTGTTAAGGGGGAGGGTATTCCCCTGGTGTTAAGGGGGAGGGTATTCCCATGGTGTTAAGGGGGGGGGTATTCCCCTGGTGTTAAGGGGGAGGGTATTCCCCTGGTGTGAAGGGGGAGGGTATTCCCATGGTGTTAAGGGGGGGGGTATTCCCCTGGTGTTAAGGGGGAGGGTATTCCCATGGTGTTAAGGGGGAGGGTATTCCCATGGTGTTCAGGGGGAGGGTATTCCCCTGGTGTTAAGGGGGTGGGTATTCCCATGGTGTTAAGGGGGAGGGTATTCCCATGGTGTTAAGGGGGTGGGTATTCCCCTGGTGTTAAGGGGGCGGGTATTCCCCTGGTGTTAAGAGGGAGGGTATTCCCCTGGTGTTAAGGGGGTGGGTATTCCCCTGGTGTTAAGGGGGCGGGTATTCCCCTGGTGTTAAGGGGGAGGGTATTCCCCTGGTGTTAAGGGGGAGGGTATTCCCATGGTGTTAAGGGGAGGGTATTCCCATGGTGTTAAGGGGAGGGTATTCCCATGGTGTTAAGGGGAGGGTATTCCCCTGGTGTTAAGGGGGAGGGTATTCCCATGGTGATAAGGGGGAGGGTATTCCCAGGGTGTTAAGGGGGAGGGTATTCCCATGGTGTTAAGGGGGAGGGTATTCCCCTGGTGTTAAGGGGGAGGGTATTCCCCTGGTGTTAAGGGGAGGGTATTCCCATGGTGTTCAGGGGGAGGGTATTCCCATGGTGTTAAGGGGGAGGGTATTCCCCTGGTGTTAAGGGGGAGGGTATTCCCCTGGTGTTAAGGGGGAGGGTATTCCCCTGGTGTTCAGGGGGAGGGTATTCCCATGGTGTTAAGGGGGAGGGTATTCCCATGGTGTTAAGGGGGAGGGTATTCCCCTGGTGTTCAGGGGGAGGGTATTCCCATGGTGTTAAGGGGGAGGGTATTCCCATGGTGTTAAGGGGAGGGGATTCCCATGGTGTTAAGGGGGAGGGTATTCCCCTGGTGTTAAGGGGGAGGGTATTCCCCTGGTGTTAAGGGGGAGGGTATTCCCATGGTGTTAAGGGGGAGGGTATTCCCCTGGTGTTAAGGGGGAGGGTATTCCCCTGGTGTTAAGGGGGAGGGTATTCCCCTGGTGTTAAGGGGGAGGGTATTCCCCTGGTGTTAAGGGGGAGGGTATTCCCCTGGTGTTAAGGGGGAGGGTATTCCCCTGGTGTTAAGGGGGAGGGTATTCCCATGGTGTTAAGGGGGAGGGGATTCCCCTGGTGTTCAGGGGGAGGGTATTCCCCTGGTGTTAAGGGGGAGGGTATTCCCCTGGTGTTCAGAGGGGAGGGTATTCCCCTGGTGTTAAGGGGGAGGGTATTCCCATGGTGTTAACGGGGGAGGGTATTCCCCTGGTGTTAAGGGGGAGGGTATTCCCATGGTGTTAAGGGGGAGGGTATTCCCATGGTGTTAAGGGGGAGGGTATTCCCATGGTGTTCAGGGGAGGGGTATTCCCATGGTGTTAAGGGGGAGGGTATTCCCCTGGTGTTAAGGGGGAGGGTATTCCCCTGGTGTTAAGGGGGAGGGTATTCCCCTGGTGTTCAGGGGGAGGGTATTCCCATGGTGTTCAGGGGGAGGGTATTCCCATGGTGTTAGGGGGAGGGTATTCCCATGGTGTTCAGGGGGAGGGTATTCCCCTGGTGTTAAGGGGGAGGGTATTCCCCTGGTGTTAAGGGGGAGGGTATTCCCCTGGTGTTCAGGGGGAGGGTATTCCCCTGGTGTTAAGGGGGAGGGTATACCCCTGGTGTTAAGGGGGAGGGTATTCCCCTGGTGTTCAGGGGGAGGGTATTCCCAGGGTGTTAAGGGGGAAGGTATTCCCCTGGTGTTAAGGGGGAGGGTATTCCCATGGTGTTCAGAGGGAGGGTATTCCCCTGGTGTTAAGGGGGAAGGTATTCCCCTGGTGTTAAGGGGGAGGGTATTCCCAGGGTGTTAAGGGGGAAGGTATTCCCTGGTGTTAGGGGGAGGGTATTCCCCTGGTGTTAAGGGGGAGGGTATTTCCAGGGTGTTCAGGGGGAGGGTATTCCCATGGTGTTAAGGGGGAGGGTATTCCCCTGGTGTTCAGAGGGTGGGTATTCCCCTGGTGTTAAGGGGGAGGGTATTCCCATGGTGTTATGGGGGAGGGTATTCCCCTGGTGTTAAGGGGGGAGGGTATTCCCATGGTGTTAAGGGGGAGGGTATTCCCCTGGTGTTAAGGGGGTGGGTATTCCCATGGTGTTAAGGGGGAGGGTATTCCCCTGGTGTTAAGGGGGAGGGTATTCCCCTGGTGTTAAGGGGAGGGTATTCCCTGGTGTTAAGGGGGAGGGTATTCCCATGGTGTTCAGGGGGAGGGTATTCCCATGGTGTTAAGGGGGAGGGTATTCCCTGGTGTTAAGGGGGAGGGTATTCCCCTGGTGTTAAGGGGGAGGGTATTCCCATGGTGTTCAGGGGGAGGGTATTCCCATGGTGTTAAGGGGGAGGGTATTCCCATGGTGTTAAGGGGGAGGGTATTCCCCTGGTGTTAAGGGGGAGGGTATTCCCCTGGTGTTAAGGGGGAGGGTATTCCCCTGGTGTTAAGGGGGAGGGTATTCCCCTGGTGTTAAGGGGGAGGGTATTCCCCTGGTGTTAAGGGGGAGGGTATTCCCCTGGTGTTAAGGGGGAGGGTATTCCCATGGTGTTAAGGGGGAGGGTATTCCCATGGTGTTAAGGGGAGGGTATTCCCATGGTGTTAAGGGGGAGGGTATTCCCATGGTGTTAAGGGGGAGGGTATTCCCATGGTGTTCAGGGGGAGGGTATTCCCCTGGTGTTAAGGGGGAGGGTATTCCCCTGGTGTTAAGGGGGAGGGTATTCCCATGGTGTTAAGGGGAGGGTATTCCCCTGGTGTTTAGGGGGATGGTATTCCCCTGGTGTTAAGGGGGAGGGGATTCCCCTGGTGTTAAGGGGGAGGGTATTCCCCTGGTGTTAAGGGGGAGGGTATTCCCCTGGTGTTAAGGGGGAGGGTATTCCCATGGTGTTCAGGGGGAGGGTATTCCCCTGGTGTTAAGGGGGAGGGTATTCCCCTGGTGTTAAGGGGGAGGGTATTCCCATGGTGTTCAGGGGGAGGGTATTCCCCTGGTGTTAAGGGGGAGGGTATTCCCCTGGTGTTAAGGGGGACGGTATTCCCCTGGTGTTAAGGGGGAGGGTATTCCCATGGTGTTAAGGGGGAGGGTATTCCCCTGGTGTTAAGGGGGAGGGTATTCCCCTGGTGTTCAGGGGGAGGGTATTCCCATGGTGTTAAGGGGGAGGGTATTCCCCTGGTGTTAAGGGGGAGGGTATTCCCCTGGTGTTCAGAGGGAGGGTATTCCCATGGTGTTCAGGGGGAGGGTATTCCCCTGGTGTTAAGGGGGAGGGTATTCCCCTGGTGTTCAGGGGGAGGGTATTCCCCTGGTGTTAAGGGGGAGGGTATTCCCATGGTGTTCAGGGGGAGGGTATTCCCCTGGTGTTAAGGGGGAGGGTATTCCCCTGGTGTTCAGGGGGAGGGTATTCCCCTGGTGTTAAGGGGGAGGGTATTCCCATGGTGTTAAGGGGGAGGGTATTCCCCTGGTGTTAAGGGGGAGGGTATTCCCCAGGTGTTAAGGGGGAGGGTATTCCCCTGGTGTTAAGGGGGAGGGTATTCCCTTTGTGTTCAGGGGGAGGGTATTCCTCTGGTGTTAAGGGGGAGGGTATTCCCATGGTGTTAAGGGGAGGGTATTCCCCTGGTGTTAAGGGGGAGGGTATTCCCCTGGTGTTTAGGGGGATGGTATACCCTTGGTGTTCAGAGGGAGGGTATTCCCATGGGCTTCAGAAGGAGGGTATTCCCTTGGTGTTCGGGACTCGCTGATGTTTACTGAGAGCCCTCGGTAAGGTGTGGTGTAACTGCGATCCCTCTCTATGCTCGCTCGCTCCTCACCGGGTGATTCTTGTCCGTTCCCAGGTACGAGACATGTTGAAAGACCACCTCCCGTGCAAGAAACTCCCACTGAAGTTTGAAGATGTAAAAGTGGCTAAACCTGGAACTAAGAAAGGGAAATGACTGGATTTGTGTTGGGGTGGGGTCTGGTGTTTAACAGGGATTTAAAATCGTTTTGAAAGGGGGTATAAAATGTTTTTAGAAAGTGGTTTAAAATTTTGTTTAAAAACGTGTTTAAAAGGTTTAAAAAGTTGTATAAAAGGTTTTAAAAAGGAAAGTAAAAAAGTGTCTTTAATGGCGTTTTTAAAGGTGTATAAAAGGGATTCAAAATGTTTAAAATGGTGTTTTTAAGGGATTTAAAATGTGTTTTTAAGGGATTTAAATGTTGCTGTAAAAGGTGTGTAAATGGGATTTTTAAGCGGGGTTTTAGAAAGGGTTCTGTCAGGAGAGTTTTTATCAGACTGATGTGAAGTATGCTAATGTAACGCTGGTGATGGACTTTCTTTATATTGTTATAATGTCAGCCTTTGTGAAGTAATGTGAGAAGTCGCACAACACCAGGTTATAGTCCAACAGCTTTATTTGAAATCACATGCTTTCGGAGCGCTGCTCCTTCGTCAGGTGAAGTGAAGAGATGCACGTGGAAGCATTGGAAAGAGTGCAAAGGAGATTTACCAGGATGCTGCCTGGTTTGGGGGAGAGGTCTTATGAGGAAAGATTGAGGGAGCTAGGGCTTTTCTCTTTAGAGCGGAGGAGGATGAGAGGCGACTTAACAGAGGTTTATAAGATGATGAGGGGGAGAGATAGAGTGGATGTTCAGAGAGTATTTCCTCGGGTGGATGTAGCTGTTACAAGGGGGCATAACTATAAGGTGCATGGGGGGAGATATAGAAGGGATGTCCGAGGTAGATTATTTACTCAGAGAGTGGTTGGGGTGTGGAATGGACTGCCTGCTGTGATAGTGGAGTCGGACACTTTAGGAACTTTCAAGCGGTTATTGGATAAGCACATGGAGCACACCAGAATGATCGGGAGTGGGATAGCTTGATCTTGGTTTCGAACAATGCTCGGCACAACATCGAGGGCCGAAGGGCCTGTACTGTGCTGTACTGTTCCATGTTCTATGTTTATATAGGCACAGCATATATATCACGATACATGACGTGATCCGGACTCGAGTCGTCGTTAGCTTGTTCACAGATGTGATTCCCAGTAAAAAAGTAAAAATTTTCCCAGTAAAAAAGTAAAAAAATGTTAAAGCTTTTCGTTTTACATACAGACGGCAGCTTTTGACACGTTAGAACCCCTGCGACTACACCTCATTGTCTCAGTTGTATCTTGCTATGTCTTTGATGTGGTACCTTCCTGGCTGACTTAATTAACTTTATCACACCTCGGCAGATAGTCAGGATGATTTAATTTATTGGTCTGCAATTGTAAAGTACACATGCTTTGTTTTCCATCTATATATGCTTTGGAGATTCTGTATCTAATTTACTTCACCTGAGGAAGGAGCAAATCGATAGCTCCGAAAGCTTGTGATTTCAAATAAAACTGTTGGACTATAACCTGGTGTTGTGCGACCTCTCAACAGCATATATAGTCAGAGAACACTGCCAGATGATTACAGTTAATCTTTCTAACTGCCCTTTATCACACCTCGGCTGAGAGACAATCACGGCAATCACAGGTGTGGATGGTGGCCAAACAGGTCAGTCAGGAAAACATTACATCAAAGACAATGAGGTGGCAGATGCTGGGGTCTGTATGGGAAAAGTAAGATTCGTCAATGGGAATATCTTCACACACTGAGAAACAGATGGCAAATCTAAGGTTGTAACCACCCGTTTAATGAGAGAAGTTGATCGGAGACATGGGTGAGAAAGAAGGAAAGGATTGCATTTATATAGCGCCTTTCACGACCTCTGGACGTCCCAAAGATTTTTACAGCCAATGAGGTACTTTTTGAATTGTAGTCACTGTTGTAATGTAGGAAACGCGGCAGCCAATCTACACACAGCAAGCTCCCACAAACAGCAATTTGTAAATGACCAGATAATCTGTTAATGGCCAGATAATCTGTTTGTAGCGATGTTGATTGAGGGATAGATATTGGACAGGACACCGAGCAGAACTCCTCTTTTACGTCCCGCTGATAGGGCAGACGGGGCCTCAGCTGAACATCTCACCTGAAAGAAGGCACCATCCGACGGTGCCACGGGCTCCCTCGGTACTGTGCGGGAATGCCAGTCTGGATATTTGTGCTCAAGTCTCTGGAGTGGGATTTGAACCCACAACCTTCTGACTCAGAAGGCTGGAGTGCGGCCCACTGAGCCGCATGTGACATCGCCACGCGGGTCAGGAAGGGTTCAGCACAAACACGGCACAGGCTGAAAACATCCCCTTTGTACCGAAGAGGGAGAGAAAGGTTCCATTCATTGGAACGGAGGCCTTGAAGCCTTAAAACAGCAACAACAACTTGCATTTAGACAGCACCTTTAACATAGTCAAATGTCCCGAGGCCTTTCACAGGAGCGTAAATCGAACAGAATTTGACAGCGAGCCACAGGAGGAGATATTAGGACAGGTGACCAAAAGCTGGGTCAAAGAGGTGGGTTTTTAAAAAGGTCCTACAGGAGGAGGGGGGGGGGGGTTAGGGTGGGAATTCCAGAGCTTGTGGGCCTCGGCGGCTAAAGGCACGACCGCCAATGGTGGGGCAAAGGAAATGGAGGGGGGGGGGGGGGGGAGGGACAAGAGGCCTGAATTGGAGGAATGCAGAGATCGCGGATGGCTGTGGAGCTGGAAGGGGTTCCATAGATCGGGAGGGGGCGCGGCCATGGAGGGATTTGTAAACAAGGATGAGATATTTTTTTAATCGAGGCATTGCCAGACCAGGAGCCAATGTAGACGAGATAAGAACCTGCCTGAGAAAGACCAGAGCCTGTAATTGGACAGTTAAGGAGGGTGAGTCAAGTCATGGGAGTGAGGGATCTGTAGGTACAAGGACAGAATTTAAATCAGCGTTGACTGAAACATAATCCAGGATACATCTTGATGTAACTATGAAACAGGCGAATTGTCATGTGGAAGGAGTAAGGAGAAGGTATAAAAAGTGGGTGTTGGAACTGACACTTTGGAATTCGGTTGCGATCTGATCATCCTGTACACTGAGCTCGGGACTGTGACACGTTTGAAATCTCAGGCTAAATCTAGCAAGGTGTTGTCGGAAGCATTGGCTGTTATGTATGTTTAATTTTTGAATACTTAATAAATATCTTACTTCTGAAACTCAGTGTTATCAACCCTACTGATTTGAGAATTAAATTATCAGTAAGAACAGCAAAACATTTACCCAACCTCTATCATAGATCTTGACATGACTCCAGTCCTCAACTAACCAGTCTTTTTTATTCGTTCCTGGGATCTGGGCATCGCTGGCAAGGCCTGCATTTATTGCCCATCCCTAATTGCCTTTGAGAAGGTGGTGGTGAGCCACCTTCTTGAACCGCTGCAGTCCGTCTATTGAACATACTCACACAGTGCTGTTAGGTCGGAGATGCAGGTTTTTGACCCAGCGACGATGAAGGAACAGGGATATATTTCCAAGTCAGGATGGTGTGTGACTTAGAGAGGAACTTGGAGGTGGTGGTGTTCCCATGTGCCTGCTGCCCTTGTCCTTCTAGGTGGAAGAGGTCGTGAGTTTGGGAGGTGCTGACAAAGAAGCCTTGGCAAGTTGCTGCACTGCATCTTGTAGATGGTGCACACTGCAGCCACGGTACGCCGGTGGTGGAGGGAGGTCATGTTTATGATGGTGGATAGGCTGTCGCTCAAGCAGACTCGCTTGTCCTGGATGGTGTCAAGCTTGTTGAGCTCCAGGCAAGTAGAGAGCATTCCATCACACTCCTGGCTTGTGCCATGTCGGTGGTGGAAAGGCTCTGGGGAGACAGGAGGTGAGTCACTCGCTGTAGAATTCCCAACTGCTGACCTGCTGTAGTAGGCACAATGTTAATGTGGCTGGTACAGTTGAGTTTCTGGTCAGTTGTGACCCCCCAGGTTATTGATGAGGGGGGCAGGCAGATTCAGCGATGATAATGCCATTGAATGTCATGGGGAAGTGCTTAGACTCTCTCTTGTTGGAGATGATCATAGAAACATAGAAACATAGAAGATAGGAGCAGGAGTAGGCCATTCGGCCCCTCGAGCCCGCTCCGCCATTTAATGAGATCATGGCTGATCATCCAAATTCAGTAGCATGTCCCTGCTTTCTCCCCATATCCCTTGATCCCTTTAGCCTTAAGAAATATATCTATCTCCTTCTTGAATATATTTAATGAATTGGCCTCAACTGCCTTCTGTGGTAGAGAATTCCACAGGTTCACCACTCTCTGGGTGAAGAAATTCCTCCTCATCTCAGTCCTAAATGGCTTACCCCTTATCCTTAGATTGTGACCCCTGGTTCTGGACTCCCCCGCCATCGGGAACATCTTTCCTGCATCTAGTCTGTCTAGTCCTGTTAGAATTTTATAAGTTTCAATGAGATCCCCTCTCATTCTTCTAAACTCTAGCGAATACAAGCCCAATCGTCCCAATCTCTCTTCATACGTCATTCCTGCCATCCCAGGTATCAGTCTGGTGAATCTTCGCTGCACTCCCTCCATGGCAATAACATCCTTCCTCACATAAGGCGACCAAAACTGAACACAATACTCAAGGTGTGGTCTCACCAAGGCCCTGTACAACTGCAGCAAGACATCCTTGCTCCTGTACTCGAATCCTCTCGGTATGAAGGCCAACATACCATTAGCCTTCTTAACAGACTGCTGCACCTGCATGCTTACCTTCAGCGACTGGTGCACAAGGACTCCCTGGTCTCATTGCACTTCCCCTTTTCCCAATCTATTGCCGTTCAGATAATAATCTGCCTTCCCGTTTTTGCCACCAAAGTGGATAACCTCGGATTTATCTACATTATACTGCATCTGCCATGCATCTGCCCAATCACCCAACTTGTCCAAATCATACTGGAGTTTCTCTGCATCCTCCTCACAACACACACGCCTTCCCACCTTTGTGTCGTCTGCAAACTTGAAGATATTACATCTAGTTCCCACGTCTAGATCATTAATATATATTGTGAATAACTGGGCTCCTAGCATCGATCCCTGCGGTACCCCACTAGTCACTGCCTGCCACTCGGAAAAAGACCCGTTTATTCCAACTCTTTGCTTCCTGTCTGCCAACCAGTTCTCTATCCAAGTCAGTACCTTACCCCCAATCCCATGTGCTTTAACTTTGCACGCCAATCTCTTATGCGGTACCTTATCGAAAGCCTTCTGAAAGTCCAAATACACCACATCTACTTGTTCTCCCTTATCTATTCTACCAGTTACATCCTCAAAAAATTCCAGTAGATTAGTCAAGCATGATTTACCTTTTGTAAATCCATGTTGACTTTGTCCAATCCTGTCACTGTTTTCCAAGTGCTCTTCTATTACATCTTTTATAATGGACTCTAGCATTTTCCCCACTACCGATGTTAGGCTTATAATCCCCCATTTTTTCTCTCCCACTTTTTTTAAATAGTGGGGTTACATTAGCTACCCTCCAATCCATGGGAACTGTTCCAGAGTCTACAGAATTTTGGAAGATTACCAGCAATGCATCTACTATTTCTAGGGCCACTTCCTTCAGTACCCTAGGATGTAGATTATCAGGCCCTGGGGATTTATCGGCCTTCAATCCCATCAATTTCCCTAACACCATTTCCCTACAAACACTGATTTCATTCAATTCCTCCCTATCATTAGACTCTATGTTCCCCGACATCTCTGGGAGGTTATTTGTGTCCTCCTTTGTGAAGACAGAACCAAAGTATGTATTTAATTGGTCAGCCATTTCTTTGTTCCCCATTATAAATTCCCCTGATTCTGACTGCAAGGCTGTGAGGTTATCTAATCCACCTTTCCCTTGTTCTGTTCCTTTCTAAATACTGTTCAGTAACAATGTGTCTGGGCCATTCACCTCCCCAGAAAGTGCTGAATTTTCTATTTCAATTGGTGCAATCTGATTAATTTATTGTGGTATTTAACAGCAGCAAACAACTCCTGCAAACCCACAGCAACTGAATCGACTTGGAATAGTTCACCAGTCACGGCGACTGCTCCATAGAAACATAGGAACAGGAGTAGTGCCATCGAGCCCCTTGAGCCTGTTCCACCATTCAATGAGATCATGGCTGATCTGCACATTGGCCCATATCCTTTACTACCTTTAGTTAACAAAAAGCTATCAATCTCCGATTTAAAATTAACAATTGATCTAGCATCACTTGCCATTTGCGGAAGAGAGTTCCAAACTTCTACCACCCATTGTGTGTAGAAGCGTTTCCTAATTTCACTCCTGAAAGGTCTGGCTCTAATTTTTAGACTATGCCGCCCGAGTCCTAGAATTTCCAACCAGCGGAAATAGTTTCTCTCTCTCTACCCTATCTGTTCCCCATGATATCTTGAAAACTTCAATCAGATCACCCCTTAACCTTCTAAATTCTAGGGAATACAACCCTAGTTTATGTAATCTCTCCTCGACGCAACCCTTGGAGTCCGGGCATCATTCTGGTAAACCTAGGCTGCACTCCCTCCAAGGCCAATATATCCTTCCCATGGTGCGGGGCCCAGAACTGCTCACAATACTCCAGGTGTGGTCTAACCAGGGCTTTGTACAGCAGCAGCATAACTTCTACCCCTCTGTACTCTAGTCCTCTAGACATAAAAGCCAGCATTCCATTAGCCTTTTTGATTATTTTCTGTACCTGTTCATGACATTTTAATGATCTATGTACCTGGACCCCCAAGTCTCTTTGGACATTCACTGATTTTAGCTTTTCACCATTTAGAAAGTATCCTGCTGTATCCTTTTTAGTTCCAAAGTGGATGACCTCACATTTGCCTACATTGAAATCAATTTGCTACAGTTTTGCCCATTCACTTAATCTATCAATATCACTTTGTAATTTTATCGATAAGGTCCCGCATAAGAGATTAACGTGAAAAGTTAAGGCACATGGGATTGGGGGCAAGGTACTGACTTGGATAGAGAACTGGTTGGCAGACAGGAAACAAAGAGTTGCAATAAACGGGTCTTTTTCCGAGCGGCAGGCAGTGACTAGTCGGGTACCGCAGGGTTCGGTGCTAGGACCCCAGCTATTCACAATATATATTAATGATCTAGACGAGGGAACTAGATGTAATATCTCTAAGTTTGCAGATGACACAATGCTGAGTGGGCATGTGTGCTGCGAGGAGGATGCCTAGAAACTCCAGTATGATTTGGAAAGGTTGGGTGATTGGGCAGAAGCATGGCAGATGCAGTATAATGTGGATAAATGCGAGGTTATCCACTTTGGTGGCAAAAACAGAAAGGCAGATTATTGTCTGAACGGTAATAAATTGGGAGAAGGGGAAGTGCAACGAGACCTGGGTGTCCTTGTGCACCAGTCGCTGAAGGTAAGTATGCAAGTACAGCAGGCGGTTAAGAAGGCAAATGGTATGTTGGCCTTCGTAGCGAGAGGGCTTGAGTACAGGAACACGGATGTCTTGCTGCAGCTGTACAGCGCCTTGGTGAGACCACACCTTGAGTATTGTGTTCAGTTTTGGTCGCCTTATCTGAGGAAGGATGTTCTTGCCATGGAGGGTGTGCAGCGAAGATTCACCAGACTGATACCCGGGATGGCAGGCATGACGTACGAGGAGAGATTGGGTCGATTGGGCTTATACTCGCTGGAGTTTCGAAGAATGAGAGGAGATCTCATTGAAACTTATAAAATTCTAACAGGGCTAGACAGACTGGATGCAGCTAGAATGATCCCCATGTCATGTGAGTCCAGAACAAGAGGTCACAGTCTAAGGATAAGGGGTAAGCCATTTAGCACTGAGATGAGGAGGAATTTCTTCACCCAGAGAGTGGTGAACCTGTGGAATTCTCTACCACAGAAGGCAGTTGAGGCCATGTCAGTAAATATATTCAAGAAGGAGTTAGATATATTCTTAAGGCTAAATGTATCAAGGGATATGGGGAGAAGGCAGGGACAGGGCACTGAATTTGGATGATCAGCCATGATCTCATCGAATGGCGGAGCAGGCTCGAGGGGCCGAATGGCCTACTCCTGCTCTTATCTTCTATGTTTCTATGTTACCTAACAAAAATCTATCAATCTCAGTTTTGAACTGTTCAAATGATCCTAGACTTTTTGGGGTGACAGTTCAAGATTTCCACTATGCCTTGTGTGAAGTGTTTCCTGATATCACCGTTGAAAGGACGATTTACAATGTAACGGGTATGCCCTCTTTTTCTGGACTCTCCCACTAGAGGAAATGGTTTCGCTCCTATCATTTTGACGGGGTAACAGAGAGGGTGGATGAGGGCTGTTCAGTTGATGCTGTGTATATGGACTTTAAAAAGGCGTTTGATGAAGTACCACGGCTTGTTAGTAAAACTGAAGCCCATGGGATAAAAGAGGCAGGAGCAGCATGGATACAAAGTTGTCGAACTGATAGAAAGCAGAGTGTTGTGGTGAGTGGCTGTTTTTCGGACTGGAGGGAGGTAGACAGTGGTGTTCCCCAGGGATCAGTACTAGGACAACTGCTGTTTTTGATATACATTAATGACTTGGACTTGGGCACAATTTTGAAATTTGCAGGTGACTCGAAATTTGGAAGTGTAGAAAACAGTGAGGAAGATAGTAATAGACTTCAAGAGGACAGAGACAGGCTGGTGGAATGGACGGACACATGACAACAACAACTATTTGTATTTATATAGCGCCTGTAATGCTGTAAAACGTCCCAAGGTGCTTCACATGAGTGTTATAAAACAAATTTGACACCTTCGCCACGTAAGGAGATATTAGGGCAGATGACTAAAAGCTTGGTCAAAGAGGTAGGTTTTAAGAAGTGTCTTGAAGGAGTAAAGAGAGGTAGAGTGCGGAGAGGTTAAGGGAGAGCGTTCCAGAGCCTAGGGCCTTGGCCGCTGAATGCACGGCCACCAATAGTTGAGCAATTAAAATCGGGGATGATCAAGCGGCCAGAATTAGAGGAGTGCAGATATCTCGGAGTGTTGTGCGGCTGGAGGAGATAGGGAGGGGTGAGGCTGTGGAGGGAGTTGAAAACAAGGATGAGAATTTTAAAATGAAGGTGTTGCTTAACCGGGAGCCAATGTTGGTCAGCGAACACAGGGGTGATGAGTGAATGGAACTTGCTGCGTAATAGGACACGGCCAGCAGAGTTTTGGATAACCTTCAGTTTATGTGGGAGGCCAGCCAGGAGTGCGTTGGAATAGTCAAGTCTAGAGGTAACAAAGGCATGGATGAGGGTTTCATCAGTAGATGAGCTGAGGCAGGGGCGGAGTCGGGCGATGTTCGGGAGGTGGAAATGGGCAGTCTTAGTGATGGTGCGGATTTGTGGTCGGAAACTCATCTCGGGATCAAATACGACACCAAGGTTGCGAACAGTCTGGTTCAGCCTCAGACGGTTGCTGGGGAGAAGGACGGAGTTGGTGGCGAGGGAACGGAGTTTGTGCCGGGGAATATAGATAACGGCTTTGGTGTTCCCAATATTTAATTGCAGAAAATTTCTGCTCATCCTGTACCGGATGTCGGATCGAGGGATCGAGAGGTGTGGCGGTAGGGTAGAGCTGGGTGTCGTCAGCGTACATATGGAAACTGACGCTGTAGTTTCGAATGATGTCGCCAAGGGGCAGCATGTAGATGAGAAATAGAAGGGAGCCAAGGATAGATCCTTGGGGGACAGCTGCAGTAACAGTGCGGGAGCGAGATGAGAAGCCCTGGCTACAACTGGATAGATAAGACTGGAATCAGGCGAGTGCTGTCAACAATAACTAGTATTTATATAGTGCCTTTAACGTAGTAAAACGTCCCATGGCGCTTCACATGAGTATTATAAGACAAAACAAATTTGACACCAAGCAACATGAGATATGAGGGCACCTGACCAAAAGCTTGGTCAAAGAGGTAGATTTTAAGGAGCGTCTTCAAGGAGGAAAGAGAGACGGAGAGGTTTAGAAGGAATTCCAGAGCTTGGGGCCTATGCAACGGAAGGCACGGCCACCAATGGTTGAGCGATTATAATCCGGGATGCTCAAGAGGGCAGAGTTAGAGGAGCGCAGATATCTCGGGGGGTGGGGTTGGGGGTGGAGGGCTTTTTGGGGCTGGAGGAGATTACAGAGATAGGAAGGGGCGAGGCCATGGAAGGATTCGAAAACATGGAGGAGAATTCTGAAATCGAGGCATTGCTTAACCGGGAGCCATTGTAGGTCAGCGAGTCAATCTCACCCAGCTGGACGACAGTGGAGAGGCGTTGGAGGAGGATGGTGTGGTCAACAGTATCAGAGGCTGCAGACAGGTCGAGAAGGATGAGGAAGGAGAGGTTACCTTTGTCACAGTCACATAGGATGTCATTTGTGACTTTAAGAGCCGTTTCTGTACTGTGGCAGGGATGGAAACCTGATTGGAGAGATTCAAACTTGGAGTTCTGGGGAAAATGGCACAAATTTGGGAGGCGACAATACGTTCAAAGACTTTGGAGAGGAAAGGGATGTTGGAGATGGGACGGTAGTTCGCAAGGACAGATGGGTAAAGGGTTGTTTCTTTGAGGGGGTGATGAAGGCAGATTTGAAGGAGAGGGGGACTGTACAGGAGAGAGAACTGTTCACAATATCAGCTAACATGGGAGCCAGGCAAGGAAGTTGTGTGGTCAGCCGAGAGCAGTAAGTGTGTCTCATGGACAAGATGAGGGCATTTGGGGCATTACAGAGTAAAGCTTCCGCTACACTGTCCCATCAAAAACTTCCGGGGCAGGTACAGCACGAGGTAAGATACAGAATAAAGCTCCCTCTAGACTGTCCCATGAAACACTCCCGGGGCAGGTACAGCATGGGTTAGATACAGAGTAAAGCTCCCTCTACACTGTGCAATGAACACTCCCGGGGCAGGAACAGCACGGGTTAGATACAGAGTAAAGCTCCCTCTACACTGTCCCATCAAACACTCCCAGGGCAGGTACAGCACGGGTTAGATACAGAGTAAAACTCCCTCTACACTGTCCCATCAAACTTCACCTGAGGAAGGAGCAAATCGATAGCTCCGAAAGCTTGTGATTTCAAATAAAACTGTTGGACTATAACCTGGTGTTGTGCGACCTCTCAATTTCATCAAATACTCCCAGGGCAGGTACAGCACGGGTTAGATACAGATTAAAGCTCCCGCTGCACTGACCCCATCAAACATCCCCAGGGCAGGTACAGCACGGGTTAGATACAGAGTAAAGCTCCCTCTACACTGTCCCATCAAACACTCCCAGGGCAGGTACAGCACGGGTTAGATACAGAGTAAAGCTCCCTCTACACTGTCACATCAAACACTCTCAGGGCAGGTGCAGCACGGGTTAGATACAGAGTAAAGCTCCCTCTACACTGTCCCATCAAACACTCCCAGGGCAGGTACAGCACGGGTTAGATACAGAGTAAAGCTCCCTCTACACTGTCCCATCAAACACTCCCAGGGCAGGTACAGCACGGGTTAGATACAGAGTAAAGCTCCCTCTACACTGTCACATCAAACACTCTCAGGGCAGGTGCAGCACGGGTTAGATACAGAGTAAAGCTCCCTCTACACTGTCCCATCAAACACTCCCAGGGCAGGTACAGCACGGGTTAGATACAGAATAAAGCAAAGAGTTTAAAATCTAGTGAGCTTGCTGCACCACTTCGTTATCTAACTGGATCAGAGAAGCTGCTTTACACTAACGCCCCCCGCCCCCGCCCCCCCACCCGCCCCGCCGCCCGTCCAACGGAGAACCGGCAGCGACCGCGCTTTGCCGTCGGATCTTTCCTGGTCCTGCGGTTTCCTGTGTGCCAGATACCTGGAACAGGTCAAGTCCTGGCACCGAGGGTCCCCGACAGGAAGAAGTCGGCCACCCCCCCCCCCCCCCCCCGCCATCCCCCACATTCCCATCCCCCCATTCCCACCCCCCGCATTCTACCCCATTCCCCCTCTCCCCCTCCCCATCCCTTCCTCCCCATCCCCCCCATTCCCATCCACCCATTCTACCCCCATTCCCCCTCCCCGCTCTCCCCCCCTCTCCCCTCCCCCTCCCCATCCCCTCCTCATCCCCCCTCCCCAAATCCCCATTCTCCCATTACCCGCCGCATTCCCCCCCACCCATTCCCCCCATTCCCATCCCCCCATTCACCCCCATTCCCCCCATTCCCATTCCCCCGGGTGAAGCGGGAGAAGGGAATTGCTCCTGTCCGGGCTCCATCCCCTGAATCTCCCGCCGACCGGTGGCCCGAGACTCCTTGACGCCGACTGTCCTTCTCCAGCCTGGTCCAAGGGGAGCGGCCAATGGCGGCCCCGCCCTCCCACAATGCCGCGCGGCCGGGAAAAGCCCCCGCGGGCTCACCATCCCGCTGCACTCTGGGAGACCCCATGGAGGCCATGCCTGAGAGAAATCTCTCTAATGTGCAGAGCAGGCATCTCCCTGGGGAACCTGTTTCATAGATTGGCCTCCCGCTCACTGAAATGGAATGTTGTCCTTTATCTCGAGAGGGGCGGGAGTACAGGCGGGTGGAGGTTATGCTACAGTTGTGTGAAGCTCTGGTTAGACCCCATCTGTATTAGGCCTGGACACCGCACCTCAGGAAGGATATATTGTTGTTGGGTGGGGAAGGGTACAGCACAGATGCACCAGAATGATACCGACCGTGAAAGGTTTAAATTATGAGGTCAGGTTGCATAGACTAGGCTTGTATTCCCTTGAGTATAGAATATTAAGGGGGGGAGGGGTGGTCTTATCGAGGTGTTTAAGATGATTAAAGGCTTTGATAGGGTAGATCGACTGAAACGATTTCCTCTGGTGGGGGTGAGTCCAGAACAAGGGGGCATCACCTTAAAATTAGAGCCAGGCCGTTCAGGAGTTCACTTTTTCACACAAAGGGTAATGGAAATCTGGAACTCTCTCCCCCCAAAAAGCTGTGGAGGCCGGGAGTCAATTGGAAAATTTCCAAACTGAGATTGATAGACTTTTGCTAGGTAAGGGTATTAATGGCCATGGAATGAAGGCGGGTAGATGGGGTTCAGAAACAGGTGAGCCATGATCGAACTGAACGGCGGAACAAGCTCAATGGGCTGAATCGCCGAATCTTTTTCCTGTGTAACCTCTTGAGTGAGGTGCAATTGCCAAGGTGTCCGCACTGACCAGAACACAATGGAGAAGCACTCGGTGCTGCAAATGTGGGATAGGCCCACCGGTTGTAGTGACTTCCCATCTGATCCTAGCCCCCACCAATCATTTAACAGCGAGCGTTCCTTATACGCCACAAACCTCACTGTAACACACTGACATACCCCACACCCCTCACTGTAACACTGCTATACCCCACACCTCTCACTGTAACACTGCTATACCCCACACCCCTCACTGTAATACTGATATACACCACACCCCTCACTGTAACACTCTGATACACCCCACACCCCTCACTGTAACACTGATATACCCCACACCCCTCACTGTAAAACTGATATACCCCACACCCCTCACTGTAACACTGATATACCCCACACCCCTCACTGTAACACTGATATACCCCACACCCCTCACTGTAACACTCTGATACACCCCACACCCCTCACTGTAATACTGATATACACCACACCCCTCACTGTAACACTCTGATACACCCCACACCCCTCACTGTAACACTGATATACCCCACACCCCTCACTGTAACACTGATATACCCCACACACCTCACTGTAACACTGATATCCCCACACCCCTCACTGTAACACTGATATACCCCACACCCCTCACTGTTACACGCTGATATACCCCACACCCCTCACTAACACTGATATATCCCACACCCATCACTGTAACACTGATATACCCCACACCCCTCACTGTAACACTGATATACCCCACACCTCTCACTGTAACACTGATATACCCCACACCCCTCACTGTAACACTGATATACCCCACACCCCTCACTGTAACACTGATATACCCCACACCCCTCACTGTAACACTGATATCCCCACACCCCTCACTGTAACACTGATATACCCCACACCCCTCACCGTAACACTGATATACCCCACACCCCTCACTGTAAAACTGAAATACCCCACACCCCTCACTGTAACACTGATATACCTCACACCCCTCACTGTTACACGCTGATATACCCCACTTCCCTCACTGTAACACTGATATACCCCACACCCCTCACTGTAACACTGATATACCCCACACCCCTCACTGTAACACTGATATACCCCACACCCCTCACTGTAACACTGATATACCCCACACCCCTCACT
>JASTWF010000330.1:122899-137899 GCA_030390025.1 Squalus acanthias | reverse complement strand
TAAAGTCACCTATGATGACAGCTGTGCTCTTATTGCACGCTTCTCTAATTTCCCTCGTGATGCCCTCCCCAACCTCTATTTTACTATTTGGAGGCCTATATACCACTCCTATTAATGTTTTTCGCCCCTCGCTATTTCTTAGCTCCACCCATATAGATTCTGTATTAACTGAGTTAATATCCTTCCTTTCAATTGCATTTATCCCCTCTTTTACCAGCAATGCTACCCCTCCTCCCTTTCTTTTTTGTCGATCCTTCCTAAATACTGAATACCCCTGTATGTTAAGCTTCCAGCCCTGCTCACCCTGCAACCATGTTTCCATAATCCCAATTAGATCATAATTATTAACCTCTATTTCCACAGCTAATTCATCTACCTTGTTCCTGATGCTTCTCGCATTAAGGTATAAAACCCTCAGGCTTTTTTTATGCTCACATTTTTTATGAATTAGTTTGGCCCTTTGTTTTTTGTTCCTCACCCTTTTACCATTTATTTCTGTCTGCCTTTCACTTTCCTCTATTTCACTACATAGGTTTCTAGCCCCCTGCCATACTAGTTTAAATGCTAGTTACACAGGAACAGGAGGAGGCCATTTCAGCTCCTCGAACCTTTTACATTGGAACAGGAGGAGACAAATCAGCCCCTTAAGTCTGTTACACAAGAACAGGACGAGGCCAATTAGCCTTTTAAGCTGGGTACAGAGGGACAGGAGGAGGCTATTCACCCCCTCGAACCTGTTATACAGGAACTGAAGGAGACAAATCAGTCCCTTAAGCCTGTTAAACAACAGGAGGAGGCCATTCAGCCCTTCGAGCCTATTACACTAGGAAAGGAGAAGGCCATTCAGCGCATCGAGCCTGTTACACAGGAACAGGAGGAGGCCCATTCAGCCCCTCGACCCTGTTACACAGGAACAGGAGGAGGCCATTCAGCCATCGACCCTCTTACATAGGAACAGGAGGAGGCCCATTCAGCCCATCGAGTCTGTTACACAGGAACAGGAGGAGGCCCATTCAGCCCCTCGAGCCTGTTACACAGGAACAGGAGGAGGCCCATTCAGCCCATCGAGTCTGTTACACAGGAACAGGAGGAGGCCATTCAGCCCCATCGACCCTGTTACATAGGAACAGGAGGAGGCCATTCAGCCCCATCGACCCTCTTACATAGGAACAGGAGGAGGCCATTCAGCCCCATCGACCCTGTTACATAGGAACAGGAGGAGGCCCATTCAGCCCCTCGAGCCTGTTACATAGGAACAGGAGGAGGCCATTCAGCCCCATCGACCCTGTTACATAGGAACAGGAGGAGGCCATTCAGCCCATCGACCCTCTTACATAGGAACAGGAGGAGGCCCATTAAGCCCCATCGACCCTCTTACATCGGAACAGGAGGAGGCCATTCAGCCCCATCGACCCTCTTACATAGGAACAGGAGGAGGCCATTCAGCCCATCGACCCTCTTACATAGGAACAGGAGGAGGCCATTCAGCCCATCGACCCTCTTACATAGAAACAGGAGGAGGCCCATTCAGCCCCATCGACCCTCTTACATAGGAACAGGAGGAGGCCATTCAGCCCCATCGACCCTCTTACATAGGAACAGGATGAGGCCATTCAGCCCATCGACCCTCTTACATCGGAACAGGAGGAGGCCATTCAGCCCCTCAAGCTGCTCTTCACGACAGCTCCATGAATGATATCCAGAGGGGGAAGTGGAGCTGGTTACACATCTGAGGCGGAGGTGCCCATCAGTGAGTTCAGACAGAGAGGGGGAGGATCTGGTGTCGCCCTGTGTTTGCTCTCAGTGCAGTGCAGTCTCTCACCCTCTCCACAACGATTCTCTTCGCCGTTTCATCATCGAGTTCTGTCATCGAAGTGATCTGCACATTAATCTTCCGGTATTGAATACCTAAACACAACAGTCAAAACTTCAACAGGTAAAACACACTGAGAGTTTAGCGCAGATCACAGGATGTATTTAGAACTCTTGCTTCCCTCTATTTCATGCTCTCTTTCCTCTGTTATTGCATTCTCTCTGTCCTTACCCTCTCTTTTATTCACTTTCCCTGTATTTTAATTCTCTGTTCTCATCTCTCTCTCGCTCGCTATTGCTCCTCTTGTTCCCTCTACCTATGCGGTTGATACGCCCTTTGTGCCTTTCTCACTCACCTTTGCCCCATCACTCAGAGAGTGCTGTTCCTCAGGGGTCGGTTCCAGGACCATTGCTTTTCTTGAAATAAAAATGACGGACTTGGATGTGGGTATACAGGGCACACTTTCAAAATTGCAGACGGCACAAAACTTGGAAGTATAGAGAACTAGGTGGAAGATAGTCCTAAACGGGGTGGATGAACAGAGAGACCTGGGGTATATGTGCATAAATCGTTGAAGGTGGGAGGGCAGGTTGAGAAAGCATTTAAAAAAGCACACGGGATCCTGGGCTTCATGAATAGAGGCATAGAGTACAACAGCGTGGATATTATGATGAACCTGTATAAAACACTGGTTCGGCCACAACTGGAGTATTGTGTCCAATTCTGGGCACCGCACTTTAGGAAGGATGTGAAGGCCTTAGAGAGGGTGCAGTAAAGATTTACGAGAATGATTCCAGAGATGAGGGATTTCAGTTACGTGGATAGACTGGTGAAGCTGGGGTTGTTCTCCTTAGAGCAGAGAAGATTGACAGGAGATGTTATAACATGTTTAAAATCATGAGAGTTCTGGATAGAGTAGATTGAGAGAAACTGTTCCCATTGGCAGAGGGGTCGAGAACCAGAGGACACAGATTTAAGGTGATTGGCAAAAGAACCAAAGGCGACATGAGAAAAAACTTGTTTACGCAGCAATTAGTTCGGCTCTCGAATGCACTGCCTGAAAGGGTGGTGGAGGCAGACTCAATCACGGCTTTCCAGGGGGAATTGGATAAGTACCTGCAAGAAAAGAAATGCAGGGCTATGGGGAAAGGGCGGGGGAGTGGGACTAGCTGAGGTGCTCTTGCAGAGAGCTGGCACGGGCTCAACGGCCCGAATGGCCTTCTGCCGTGCTGTTACCATTCTATGATTTAGTGAGAGACAGCGACATAGTCAGAGAGAGGCAAAGATAGAAGGAGAGTCAGAGAGAGACAAGCAGAAATGGACAAAGACAGAGATACAGAGAGAGAGGCAGAAAGAGAGCTACGCACAGAGATAGAGAGAGAGGTTTGGAGAGAGATTGAGAGACAAAGAGAAAGGCAGAGACAGAGAGAGAGAAAGACACAGAGAGAGACAGAGATAGGACAGGACAGGAACTGAAAGATATTAGTACTAGTAAACAAGTAGTACTGGAGAAATTAATGGGTCTGAAAGCCGATAAATCCCCTGGACCTGATGGCCTACATCCTAGGGTTATGAAAGAGTTGGCTATAGAGATAGTGGATGCATTGTTTGTCATTTTCCAAAATTCCATAGATTCTGGAATGGTTACCGCGGATAGGAAGGTAGCAAATGTAACCCAACTATTTAAGAAAGGAGGGAGAGAGAAAACGGGGAACTACAGACCAGTTAGCCTGACATCAATAGTAGGGAAAATGCGAGGATCTGTTATTAAGGACGTGGTAACAAGGCACTTAGAAAATACTGATAGGATTGGGCAGAGTCAACACGGATTTAAGAAAGGGAAATCATGTTTGGCCGATCTGTTAGAGTTCTTTGAGGTTGTGACTATCAGAATAGATTAGGCCAAACCAGTGCATGTGGTGTAGATGGATTTTCAGAAGGCATTCGATAATGTGCCACACACGAGGTTATTAAACAAAATTAGGGCTAATGGGACTGGTAATATACTAGCATGGATTGAGGATTGGTTAATGGACAGAAAACAGAGTAGGAACAAACGGGTAATTTTCGGGTTTGCAGGCTGTAACTAGTGGGGTACCGCAAGGATCAGTGCTTGGGCCTCAGCTATTCACAATCTCCATCAATGATTTGGATGAGGGGACCAAATGTAATATATCCAAGTTTGCTGATGATACAAAGCTGGGTGGGAATGTAAGTTGTGGGGAGGATGCAAGGAGGCTTCAAGGGGATATAGACAGGCTAAGTGAGTGGGCAAGAACATGGCTAATGGAATATAATGTGGAGAAATGTGAAGTTAGCCACTTAGGTAGGAAAAACAGAGTATTTTTTAAATGGTGAGAGATTGGGAAATGTTGGTGTTCAGAGGGACCTGGGTGTCCTTGGACACGAATCACTGAAAGTTAACATGCAGGTACAGCAAGCAATTAGGAAAGCAAATGGTATGTTGGCCTTTATGACAAGAGGATTTGAGTATAAGAGTAAAGACCTCTTAATGAAATTATTTAGGACCCTGGTGAGACCACACCTGGAGTATTGTGTACAGTTTTGGTCGTCTTGCCTAAGGAAGGATATACTTGCCATAGAGGGAGTGCAACGAAGGTTCACCAGACTGGTTCCTGGGATGAGGGGATTGTCCTACAAGGACAGATTGAGTAGACTAGGCCTATATTCTCAAGAGTTTAGAAGAATGAGAGGTGATCTCATTGAAATATACATAATTCTTACAGGGCTTGACAGGGTAGATGCAGGGAGGATGTTTCCCCTGGCTGGGGAGTCTAGAACCAGGGGTCACAGTCTCAGAATAAGGGGTCGGCCATTCAGGACTGAGATGAGGAGAAATGTCTTCACTCAGAGGGTGGAGGATCTTTGAAGGGCTGTGAAGGCTCAGTCGTTGAGAATATTCAAGACAGAGATCGATAGATTTTTGAATATTAAGGGATTCAAGGGATTTGGGGATAGTTCAGGAAAGTGGAGAAGAGGTAGAAGATCAGCCATGATCTAATTGAATGGTGGAGCAGGCTCGAAGGGTCAAATCGCCTGCTCCTGCTCCTATTTCTTATGAACTTATTTTTTTACAGAGAGTGAAACAGAAAGATATCGATGGTTACAGACAGAAAGGGAGAAAGATAGACAGAGAGAATGAATCTGCGCGATCGGGGGATTGAGATGGAAGCCTAGAAAATATTTGGGAAGACAGCAGATTATATATTCCGCGTTTTCCCAATGATTTTACACACCAACTACAAGATGCAGCAACTTCTGTAGTGACAGCACCGCAAAGGCAAAGCCAGTGACTGCTAGCGATGAGAGTTCCTGCAATAACCAATCGCACTTATGTTTTTGAAAGACTTTGCCCTGATATATTTGCGCCAGACTAAGTCAGAGCGAGGGATTTAATTTCCCTGAAGTATCAAGATCCTGCAACGCCCTTACCTTCATCAGAATCCACCTGAGATGTGGAAAGAGAGTCATCTGATACCACAAGATTCCCGGAGTCTGAGAGGGTCAAATAAAGACAACATCAATTTCACTGGGAGGCTGGGCGCTTGGAGGAATATAGAGAGTACAGGAGAGAAAGAGACAGACACCACCCCTCAGTCACTGCATCCCACTCCCCTCAGTAACTGCATCCCACTCCCCTCAGTAACTGCATCCCACTACCCTCAGTCACTGCATCCCACTCCCCTCAGTCACTGCATCCCACTCCCCTCAGTCACTACATCCCACTCCCCTCAGTCACTGCATCCCACTCTCCTCAGTCACTGCATCCCACTCCCCTCCGTCAGGGCATTCCACTCCCCTCAGTCACTTCATCCCACTGCCCTCAGTCACTTCATCCCACTCCCCTCAGTCACTGAATCCCACTTCCCTCAGTCACTTCATCCCACTCCCCTCAGTCACTACACCCACTCCCCTCAGTCACTGTATCCCACTTCCCTCAGTCACTTCATCCCACTCCCCTCAGACACTGCATCCCACTCCCCTAAGTCACTGCATCCCACTTCCCTCAGTCACTACATCTCACTCCCCTCAGTCACTGCACTCACTCCCCTCAGTCACTGCAGCCCACTCCCCTCAGTAACGGCATCCCACTTCCCTCAGTCACTTCATCCCACTCCCCTCAGACACTGCATCCCACTTCCCTCAGTCACTTCATCCCACTCCCCTCAGACACTGCATCCCACTCCCCTCAGTCACTGCATCTCACTCACCCCAGTCACTGCATCCCACTCCCCTCAGTTACTGCATCCCACTCCCCTCAGTCACTATATCCCACTCCCCTCAGTCACTGCATCCCACTCCCCTCAGTCACTATATCCCACTCCCCTCAGTTACTGCATCCCACTCCCCTCAGTCACTGCATCCCACTCCCCTCAGTCACTACATCCCACGCCCCTCAGTCACTGCATCCCACACCCCTCAGTCACTACTTCCCACTCCCCAGAGTCACTGCATCACAATCCCCTCAGTCATTCATCCCACTCCCCCCAGTCACTGCAGCCCACTCCCCTCAGTCACTGCATCCCACTCCCCTCAGTCACTGCATCCCACTCCCCTCAGTCACTTCATCCCACTCACCTCAGTGACTACATCCCACTCCCCTCAGTCACTTCATCCCACTCCCCTCAGTCACTTCATCCCACTCACCTCAGTGACTACATCCCACTCCCCTCAGTCACTACATCCCACTCCCCTCAGTCACTTCAAACCCACTCCCCTTAGTCACTGCATCCCACTCCACTCTGTCACTTCATCCCACTCCCCTCAGTCACGCATCCCACTCCCCTCAGTCAACGCATACCACTCCACTCAGTCACTACATCCCACTCCCCTCAGTCACTGCATCGCACTCCCCACAGTCACTGCATCCCACTCCCATGAGTTACTGCATCCCACACCCCTCAATCACGACATCGCACTCCCCTCAGTCACTGCATCCCACTCCCCTCAGTTACTGCATCCCACTTCCCTCCGTAACTACATCCCACTCGCCTCAGTCACTATATCGCACTCCCCTCAGTCACTGCATCGCACTTACCTCAGTCACTTCATCCCACTCCCCTCAGACACTGCACCTCACTTCCCTCAGTCACTACATCCCATTCCCTCAGTCACTGCATCCCACTCTCCTCAATCACGTCATCCCTATCCCCTCATTCACTACATTCCACTCCCCTCAGTCACTGCCTCCCACTCCCCTCAGTCCCTGCATCCCACTCCCCTCAGTCACTACACCCCACTCCCCTGAGTCACTACAACCCACTTCCCTCAGTCACTGCATCCCACTCCCCTCAGTCACTGCATCCCATTCCCCTCAGTCACTACACCACACTCCCCTGAGTCACTAGAACCCACTTCCCTCAGTCACTGCATCCCACTCCCCTCAGTCACTACATCCCACTCCCCGCAGTCACTGCATCCCACTCTCCTCAATCACGTCATCCCAATCCCCTCAATCACTACATCCCGCTCCCCTCAGTCACTGCATTCCATTCCCCTCAGTCCCTGCATCCCACTTCCCTCAGTCACTACATCCCAACCCCCTCAGTCACCGCCTCCCACTCCCCTCAGTCACTGCATCCCACTTCCCTCGGTCTCTGCATTCCACTCCCCTCAGTCACTACATCCCACTCCCCTCAGTCAATGCATCCCACACCCCTCAATCACTGCATTCCTCTCCCCTCAGTCACTGCATCCCACTCCCCTCAGTCACTGCATCCCACTCCCCTCAGTCGCTGCATCCCACTCCCCTCAGACACTGCATCCCACTTCCCTCATTCACTACATCCCACTCCCCTCAGTCACTGCATCCCACTCCCCTCAGTCACTGCATCCACTCCCCTCAGTCACTGCATCCCACTCCCCTCAGTCACTGCATCCCACTCTCCTCAATCACGTCATCCCAATCCCCTCATTCACTACATTCCACTCCCCTCAGTCACTGCCTCCCACTCCCCTCAGTCCCTGCATCCCACTCCCGTCACTCACTGCATCCCACTCCCCTCAGTCACTACACCCCACTCCCGTCAGTCACTGCATTCCACTACCCTCAGTCACTACACCGCACTCCCCTCAGTCACTATATCTCACTTCCCTCAGTCACTGCATCCCACTCCCCTCAGTCACTACATCCCACTCCCCTCAGTCACTACATTCCACTCATCTCAGTCACTACATCCCACTCCTCACAGACACTACATCCCACTCCCTTCAGTCACCACATCCCACTCCCCTCAGTCACTGCATCCCACTCCCGTCAGTCTCTGCATCCTACTCCCTCAGTAACTCCACCCCACTCCCCTGAGTCTCTACATCCCACTACCTTCAGTCACTGCATCCCACTCCCGTCAGTCACTGCATCCCACTCCCGTCAGTCTCTATATTCTACTCCCTCAGTAACTCCATCCCACTCCCCTCAGTCACTGCATCCCACTCCCCTCAGTCTCTAATCCCCACTTCCCTCAGTCACTACATCCCGCTCCCGTCAGTCACTACATCACACTCCCCTCAGTCACTACATCACACTTCCCTCAGTCACTACATCCCACCAACCTCAGTCACTGCATCCCACTCCCCTCAGTCACTGCGTCCCACTCCCCTCAGTCACTATATCTCACTCCCCTCAGTCACTGCATCCCACTCTCCTTAGTCACTACATCACACTCTCCTCCGTCACTGCATCCCACTCCCCTCAGTCACTGCATCCCACCAACCTCAGTCACTACATCCCACTCATGTCAGTCACTGCGTCCCACTCCCCTCAGTCACGATATCTCACTCCCCTCAGTCACTGCATCCCACTCTCCTTAGTCACTACATCACACTCTCCTCCGTCACTGCATCCCACTCCCCTCAGTCACTGCATCACACTCCTCACAGTCACTACATCCCACTCCCTTCAGTCACCACATCCCACTCCCCTAAGTCACTGCATCCCACTCCCCTCAGTCTCTGCATCCTACTCCCTCAGTAACTCCACCCCACTCCCTTGAGTCTCTACATCCCACTACCTTCAGTCACTGCATCCCACTCCCGTCAGTCACTGCATCCCACTCCCCTCAGTCTCTACATTCTACTCCCTCAGTCACTCCATCCCACTCCCCTCAGTCACTGCATCCCGCTCCCCTCAGTCTCTAATCCCCACTTCCCTCAGTCACTACATACCACTCCCGTCAGTCACTACATCCCACTCCCCTCAGTCACTACATCCCACTCCCCTCAGTCACTACATCCCACTCCCCTCAGTCACTACATCCCACTCCCCTCAGTCACTACATCCCTCTCCCCTCAGTCACTACATCCCACGGCCCTCCTCAGTCAATACATCCCGCACCACTCAGACACTGCAACCCACTCCCTTGATTTCATGATTAGATCCATCTCCAGGACTTAGTCCTTCAGGCTTCACATTAGGTGAACAGTCTGCTTAGAATCGATACCACAAGACAGATAGCTGAGGCTGCTTCCGTTTTTTTCAGACACTGCATTCCACTCCCCTCAGTCACTACACCCCACTCCCCTCAGTCACTACACCCCACTCCCCTCAGTCACTGCATCCCAGTCCCCTCAGTCACTGCATCCCACCAACCTCAGTCACTGCGTCCCACTCCCCTCAGTCACTGCATCCAACCAACCTCAGTGTCTGCATCCCACTCCCCTCAGTCACTGCGTCCCACTCCCCTCAGTCACTGCATCCCACTCCCCTCAGTCACTACACCCCACTCTCCTTAGTCACTACATCACACTCTCCTCCGTCACTGCATCCCACTCCCCTCAGTCACTACATCCCACTCCCCTCAGTCACTACATCCCACTCCCCTCAGTCTCTACATCCTACTCCCCTCAGTCACTACATCCCACGGCCCTCCACAGTCAATACGTCCCTCAGCCCTCAGACACTGCAACCCACTCCCTTGATTTCATGATTAGATCCATCTCCAGGACTTAATCCTTCAGGCTTCACATTAGGTGAACAGTCTGTTTAGAATCGATCCCACAAGACAGATGCCTAAGGCTGCTTCCGTTTTTTTCAGACATTGCATTCCACTCCCCTCAGTCACTACACCCCACTCCCCTCAGTCACTGCATCCCACTCCCCTCAGTCACTGCATCCCACTCCCCTCAGTCACTGCATCCCACTCCCCTCAGTCACTGCGTCCCACTCTCATCAGTCACTGTATTCCACTCCCTTGAGTAAATCACTAGATACATCTCCAAGAAACCTTCACGCTTCACATTGCGTGGACAGTCTATTTAAAATGGACCCAGCAAGTCATATACCTGAGGCTGCAGACCGGGCTGGGTCAGTGGATGAAAGGTCAGCGGTTTGTATAGTAGATTGCTCCTCGGGTACCTGAGTCGTGGATTTACCTGGATCTATAAAAAAGGAAGAGAGACACAGGAGAGTAGAAAGCGCCCGTACAGGTCATTGGTTTTGTACTAGAGTCTGGAAAATGTCAGACAGCATTCTTCATATAAATTAGAATCATCCAATCGCACTCCCCTCAGACACTACATCCCACATCCGTCAGTCACTGCATTCCAATCCCCTCAGTCACTACATCCCAAACCCCTCAGTCACTGCATCCCACTGCCCTCAGTCACAGCATCCCACTCAACTAAGTCACTGCATCCCACTCCCCTCAGTCACTACATAACACTCCCCTAAGTGACTGCACCCACTCCCCTCAGTCACTGCATCCCACTCCCCTCCATCACTACATTCCACTCCACTCAGTCACTGCATTCCACTCCCCTCAGTCACTGCATCCCACACACCCCAGTCTCTGCACCCACGCCACTAATTCACTGCACCCACTCCTCTCAGTCACTACATCGCACTCCCCTCAGTCACTGCATCCCACCCCCTCGCTCACTGCATCCCTCTCCCCTCAATCACTGCAACACACGCCCCTCAGTCACTGCATCCCACCCCCCTCAGTCACTTCATCCCAATCCCCTCAGTCACAACCTCATACTCCCCTCAGTCACTACATCCCATTCCCCTCAGTTACTGCATCCCACTCCCCTCAGTCCCAGCCTAACACTTCCCTCAGTCACTGCATCCCACACCCCTCAGTTACTCCATCCCACTCCCCTCAGTCTCTACATCCTACTCCCTCAGTAACTCCATCCCACTCCCCTCAGTCACTGCATCCCACTCCCCTCAGTCTCTAAACCCCACTTCCCTCAGTCACTACATCCCACTCCCGTCAGTCACTACATCTCACTCCCCTCAGTAACTCCATCCCACTCCCCTCAGTCACTGCATCCCACTCCCCTCAGTCTCTAAACCCCACTCCCCTCAGTCACTGCATCCCACTCCCCTCAGTCACTACATCCCACTCCCCTCAGTCACTGCATCCCACTCCCCTCAGTCACTGCATCCCACCAACCTCAGTCACTGCGTCCCACTCCCCTCAGTCACTGCATCCCACTCCCCTCAATCACTGCAACCCACTCTCCTCAGTCACTGCGTCCCACTCCCCTCAGTCACTATAACTCACTCCCCTCAGTCACTGCAACCCACTCCCCTCAGTCACTACACCCCACTCCCCTCAGTCACTGCATCCCACTCCCCTCAGTCACTGCATCCCACTTCCCTCAGTCACTGCATCCCAATCCCCTCAGTCACTACATCCTACTCCCCTCAGTCACTGCATCCCACTCCCCTCAGTCACTGCATCCCACTCCCCTCAGTCACTGCATCCCACTCCCCTCAGTCACTACACCCCACTCCCCTCAGTCACTGCATCCCACTCCCCTCAGTCACTGCATCCCACTCCCCTCAGTCACTGCATCCCACTTCCCTCAGTCACTGCATCCCACTCCCCTCAGTCACTGCGTCCCACTCTCATCAGTCACTTTATTCCACTCCCTTGAGTAAATCACCAGATACATCTCCAAGAAACCTTCAGGCTTCACATTGCGTGGACAGTCTATTTAAAATGGACCCAGCAAGTCATATACCTGAGGCTGCAGACCAGGCTGGGTCAGTGGATGAAAGGTCAGCGGTTTCTAGAGTAGATTGCTCCTCGGGTACCTGAGTCGTGGATTTACCTGGATCTATAAAAAAGGAAGAGAGACACAGGAGAGTAGAAAGCGCCCGTACAGGCCATTGGTTTTGTACTAGAGTCCGGAAAATGTCAGGCAGCATTCTTCATATAAATTTGAATCATCCAATCGCACTCCCCTCAGACACTACACCCCACATCCGTCAGTCACTACATTCCACCCCCCCAGTCACTGCATCCCACTGCCCTCCGTCACTGCACCCATTCCACTCAGTCACTACATCCCACACCCCTCAGTCACTACATCCCTCTCCCCTCAGTCATTACATCCCACTCCCCTCAGTCACTACATCCCTCTCCCCTCAGTCACTGCATCCCAAATCCCTCAGTCACTACATCCCACTCCCCTCAGTCACTGCATCCCAAATCCCTCAGTCACTGCATCCCACTCCCCTCAGACACTGCATCCCACTTCCCTCAGTCACTGCCTCCCACTCTCCTCAATCATGTCATCCCAATCCCCTCATTCACTACATTCCACTCCCCTCAGTCACTGCCTCCCACTCCCCTCAGTCCCTGCATCCCACTCCCCTCAGTCACTACACCCCACTCCTTTGAGTCACGACAACCCACTTCCCTCAGTCACTGCATCCCACTCCCCTCAGTCGCTGCATCCCACTCCCCTCAGTCGCTGCATCCCACTCCCCTCAGTCACTGCATCCCATTCCCCTCAGTCATTACACCACAATCCCCTGAGTCACTACAACCCACTTCCCTCAGTCACTGAATCCCACTCCCCTCAGTCACTACATCCCACTTCCCTTAGTCACTGCATCCCACTCCCCTCAGTCACTATATCCCACTTCCCTCAGTCACTGCATTCCACTACCCTCAGTCACTACACCGCACTCCCCTCAGTCAATACATTCCACTTGCCTCAGTCACTGCATCCCACTCCCCTCAGTCACTACATCCAACTCCCCTCAGTCGTTACATCCCACTCTCCTCAGTTAGGTGGCATAGTGGTTAGCACTGGTGCCTCACAGCGCCAGGGACCCGGGTTCGAATCTTGATCTCGGGTGACTGTCTGTGTGGAGTTTGCACATTCTCCCCGTGTCTGCGTGGGTTTCCTCCGGGTGCTCCGGTTTCCTCCCACAGTCCAAAAATGTGCGGGTTAGGTTGATTTGGCTATGATAAATTGACCCTTAGTGTTAGGGGGGGATTAAATATGTAGGGTTATGGGGATAGGATGGGATATGTTAGGGGGAATTAAATACGTGGGGTTACGGGGGTAGGGTGGGATATGTGTACTGTGGGGATTAAAGCAGGGACAGGGTATTGGATTTGGATGATCAGCCATGATCGTATTGAATTGTGGAGCAGGCTCGACGGGCCGAATGGCCTACTCCTGCTCCTAGATTCTATGGGGTAGAAATTAGGTCGCGCCCCGTTTGGGGCGCAAATATCGTCCGGACGCAAATATTAGCGCCTGGCGCTAATTATCGGCACTGACGGGAAACTTCACTTTTACCGCCCCGGGAGGTGAGTGGAGCGCTAAAGCAGGCGCTGCACACCTCTCTTAAGGCGCAAAGGCCGAGCAGTGAGGCGCTAACTCGGAGCGCTGGCGAAGCTCATGTAATGTCAGTCAGCAATGGAACACACACACAATGGCACGGGCCAGTTCTTAAAGGGGATGGTTAATCTTGCTTTCCATCCACATCCTGTTCATTGCTGCCTTGAATCTCGGCCTGGAGAGACTTGCACATCAAATGTGCTGGAAAGAACAATGGAGAGCACCAGGCAAAGAGCTCAGAGTGCAGCTCCCACGGTCTCTGCTAAATCGATACAAGGAATGGCAAATCAAAATGAACCTGCAAAGTGCTGCTCAGTACCCAAAACTCCTTCACACAACGTTGAATCTCTCCAGAAGTCTCTCCCTCTCTCTCTCAGAATGCGTAGTTCAAAAATGCCACCAACAATAAAAGACAGGAAGAGGCCCCCTTTAAATAGCGCCCCCCCCAGCCCCACAGCGATTGATAGCGTTCCAGTCTTCTGGTCGTTGGAAGCGCCAGGCGGTAAGGCAGGGGGCGACACTCAATTTCCGCTGCGGGGCGCCCCAAGGGCGTTGCACCATTGAATGACGTCACAATCTGCGCGCGCAGGTGGTCGCAGCGGTAAGTTTTAGCGCCGCCGCACAATCTCAAGTTAAGTTCTCGAGCGGCGCAAACATCGCTGCGCCCGGGCGTTAGCGGCTTTGCGCCCCATTAGCACCCTCTTAAGGCGCTAACGGGTGGCGCAACCAGGTGAATTTTTACCCCTATGTTTCTATGTTTACACCACACTCCCGTTAGTTACTGCATCCCATTCCCCTCAGTCAAAACATCCCACTCCCCTCAGTCACCAAATCCCTCTCCCCTCAGTCACTACATCCCACTCCCCACAGTCACTACATCCCACTCCCCTCAGTCACTACATTCCACTCATCTCAGTCACTACATCCCACTCCTCACAGTCACTACATCCCACTCCCTTCAGTCACCACATCCCACTCCCCTCAGTCACTGCATCCCACTCCCCTCAGTCTCTGCATCCTACTCCCTCAGTAACTCCACCCCACTCCTCTGAGTCTCTACATCCCACTACCTTCAGTCACTGCATCCCACTCCCGTCAGTCACTGCATCCCACTCCCCTCAGTCTATACATCCTACTCCCTCAGTAACTCCATCCCACTCCCCTCAGTCATTGCATCCCACTCCCCTCAGTCTCTAAGCCCCACTTCCCTCAGTCACTACATACCACTCCCTTCAGTCACTACATCCCACTCCCCTCAGTCACTACATCACACTCCCCTCAGTCACCACATCCCACGGCCCTCCTCAGTCAATACATCCCGCACCACTCGGACACTGCAACCCACTCCCTTGATTTCATGATTAGATCCATCTCCAGGACTTAGTCCTTCAGGCTTCACATTAGGTGAACAGTCTGTTTAGAATCGATCCCACAAGACAGATAGCTGAGGCTGCTTCCGTTTTTTTCAGACACTGCATTCCACTCCCCTCAGTCACTGCACCCCACTCCCCTCAGTCACTGCATCCCACTCCCCTCAGTCACTGCATCCCACCCCCCTCAGTCACTGCATCCCACTCCCC
>JASTWF010000330.1:90000-122399 GCA_030390025.1 Squalus acanthias | reverse complement strand
GGGTGGGTATTCCCTATGTGTTCAGAGGGAGGGTATTCCCCTGGTGTTAAGGGGGAGGGTATTCCCATGGTGTTAAAGGGGAGGGTATTCCCTTTGTGTTAAGGGGGAGGGTATTCCCCTGGTGTTAAGGGGGAGGGTATTCCCCTGGTGTTAAGGGGGAGGGTATTCCCCTGGTGTTAAGGGGGAGGGTATTCCCATGGTGTTAAGGGGGAGGGTATTCCCATGGTGTTAAGGGGGAGGGTATTCCCATGGTGTTAAGGGGAGGGTATTCCCCTGGTGTTAAGGGGGAGGGTATTCCTCTGGTGTTAAGGGGAGGGTATTCCCATGGTGTTAAGGGGGAGGGTATTCCCCTGGTGTTAAGGGGGAGGGTATTCCTCTGGTGTTAAGGGGGAGGGTATTCCCCTGGTGTTCAGGGGGAGGGTATTCCCCTGGTGTTAAGGGGGAGGGTATTCCCCTGGTGTTAAGGGGGTGGGTATTCCCCTGGTGTTCAGGGGGAGGGTATTCCCCTGGTGTTAAGGGGGAGGGTATTCCCCTGGTGTTAAGGGGGAGGGTATTCCCTTTGTGTTCAGGGGGAGGGTATTCCCCTGGTGTTAAGGGGGATGGTATTCCCTTTGTGTTCAGGGGGAGGGTATTCCCATGGTGTTAAGGGGGAAGGTATTCCCATGGTGTTAAGGGGGAGGGTATTCCCATGGTGTTAAGAGGAGGGTATTCCCCTGGTGTTAAGGGGGTGGGTATTCCCATGGTGTTAAGGGGGAGGGTATTCCCCTGGTGTTAAGGGGGAGGGTATTCCCCTGGTGTTAAGGGGAGGGTATTCCCCTGGTGTTAAGGGGGAGGGTATTCCCCTGGTGTTAAGGGGGAGGGTATTCCCCTGGTGTTAAGGGGGTGGGTATTCCCATGGTGTTAAGGGGGTGGGTATTCCCCTGGTGTTAAGGGGGAGGGTATTCCCCTGGTGTTAAGGGGGAAGGTATTCCCCTGGTGTTAAGGGGGAGGGTATTCCCATGGTGTTAAGGGGGAGGGTATTCCCATGGTGTTAAGGGGGAGGGTATTCCCTTTGTGTTCAGGGGGAGGGTATTCCCCTGGTGTTAAGGGGGTGGGTATTCCCATGGTGTTAAGGGGGAGGGTATTCCCCTGGTGTTAAGGGGGAGGGTATTCCCATGGTGTTAAGGGGGAGGGTATTCCCATGGTGTTAAGGGGGAGGGTATTCCCCTGGTGTTAAGGGGGGGGGGTATTCCCATGGTGTTAAGGGGGAGGGTATTCCCCTGGTGTTAAGGGGGAGGGTATTCCCCTGGTGTTAAGGGGGAGGGTATTCCCCTGGTGTTAAGGGGGAGGGTATTCCCCTGGTGTTAAGGGGGAGGGTATTCCCCTGGTGTTAAGGGGGAGGGTATTCCCCTGGTGTTCAGGGGGAGGGTATTCCCATGGTGTTAAGGGGAGGGTATTCCCATGGTGTTAAGGGGGAGGGTATTCCCCTGGTGTTAAGGGGGAGGGTATTCCCCTGGTGTTAAGGGGGAAGGTATTCCCCTGGTGTTAAGGGGGAGGGTATTCCCATGGTGTTAAGGGGGAGGGTATTCCCCTGGTGTTCAGAGGGAGGGTATTCCCCTGGTGTAAGAGGGAGGGTATTCCCCTGGTGTTAATGGGGAGGGTATTCCCATGGTGTTAAGGGGGAGGGTATTCCCCTGGTGTTAAGGGGGAGGGTATTCCCATGGTGTTAAGGGGGAGGGGATTCCCTGGTGTTAAGGGGGAGGGTATTCCCATGGTGTTAAGGGGGAGGGGATTCCCTGGTGTTAAGGGGGAGGGTATTCCCATGATGTTAAGGGGGAGGGTATTCCCCTGGTGTTAAGTGAGAGGGTATTCCCCTGGTGTTCAGGGGGAGGGTATTCCCATGGTGTTAAGGGGGAGGGTATTCCCATGGTGTTAAGGGGGAGGGTATTCCCCTGGTGTTAAGGGGGAGGGTATTCCCTGGTGTTCAGAGGGAGGGTATTCCCATGGTGTTAAGGGGGAGGGTATTCCATGGTGTTCAGGGGGAGGGTATTCCCATGGTGTTAAGGGGGAGGGTATTCCCATGGTGTTAAGGGGGATGGTATTCCCATGGTGTTAAGGGGGTGGGTATTCCCATGGTGTTAAGGGGGAGGGTATTCCCCTGGTGTTAAGGGGGAGGGTATTCCCCTGGTGTTAACGGGGAGGGTATTCCCCTGGTGTTAAGGGGGAGGGTATTCCCATGGTGTTAAGGGGGAGGGTATTCCCATGGTGTTAAGGGGGAGGGTATTCCATGGTGTTAAGGGGGAGGGTATTCCCCTGGTGTTAAGGGGGAGGGTATTCCCATGGTGTTCAGAGGGAGGGTATTCCCATGGTGTTAAGGGGGAGGGTATTCCCCTGGTGTTAAGGGGGAGGGTATTCCCCTGGTGTTCAGGGGGAGGGTATTCCCATGGTGTTAAGGGGGAGGGTATTCCCCTGGTGTTAAGGGGAGGGTATTCCCCTGGTGTTAAGGGGGAGGGTATTCCCCTGGTGTTAAGGGGGAGGGTATTCCCCTGGTGTTAAGGGGGAGGGTATTCCCATGGTGTTAAGGGGGAGGGTATTCCCATGGTGTTAAGGGGGAGGGTATTCCCATGGTGTTACGGGGGAGGGTATTCCCCTGGTGTTAAGGGGGAGGGTATTCCCCTGGTGTTAAGGGGGAGGGTATTCCCATGGTGTTAAGGGGGTGGGTATTCCCATGGTGTTAAGGGGGAGGGTATTCCCCTGGTGTTAAGGGGGAGGGTATTCCCCTGGTGTTAAGGGGGAGGGTATTCCCATGGTGTTAAGGGGGAGGGTATTCCCCTGGTGTTAAGGGGGAGGGTATTCCCCTGGTGTGAAGGGGGAGGGTATTCCCCTGGTGTGAAGGGGGAGGGTATTCCCCTGGTGTTAAGGGGGAGGGTATTCCCATGGTGTTAAGGGGGAGGGTATTCCCATGGTGTTAAGGGGGAGGGTATTCCCATGGTGTTACGGGGGAGGGTATTCCCCTGGTGTTAAGAGGGAGGGTATTCCCCTGGTGTTAAGGGGGAGGGTATTCCCCTGGTGTTAAGGGGGAGGGTATTCCCCTGGTGTTAAGGGGGAGGGTATTCCCATGGTGTTAAGGGGGAGGGTATTCCCCTGGTGTTAAGGGGGAGGGTATTCCCCTGGTGTTAAGGGGGAGGGTATTCCCCTGGTGTTAAGGGGGAGGGTATTCCTCTGGTGTTAAGGGGGAGGGTATTCCCCTGGTGTTAAGGGGGAGGGTATTCCTCTGGTGTTAAGGGGGAGGGTATTCCCATGGTGTTCAGGGGGGGGAGGGTATTCCCATGGTGTTAAGGGGGAGGGTATTCCTCTGGTGTTAAGGGGGAGGGTATTCCCATGGTGTTAAGGGGGAGGGTATTCCCATGGTGTTCAGAGGGAGGGTATTCCCATGGTGTTAAGGGGGAGGGTATTCCCCTGGTGTTAAGGGGGAGTGTATTCCCTGGTGTTAAGGGGGGGGGGTATTCCCCTGGTGTTAAGGGGGAGGGTATTCCCATGGTGTTAAGGGGGAGGGTATTCCCCTGGTGTTAAGGGGGAGTGTATTCCCTGGTGTTAAGGGGGGGGGGGTATTCCCCTGGTGTTAAGGGGGAGGGTATTCCCATGGTGTTCAGAGGGAGGGTATTCCCCTGGTGTTAAGGGGGAGGGTATTCCCATGGTGTTAAGGGGGAGGGTATTCCCCTGGTGTTAAGGGGGAGGGTATTCCCCTGGTGTTAAGGGGGAGGGTATTCCCCTGGTGTTCAGGGGGAGGGTATTCCCATGGTGTTAAGGGGGAGGGTATTCCCTGGTGTTAAGGGGGAGGGTATTCCCATGGTGTTAAGGGGGAGGGTATTCCCATGGTGTTAAGGGGGAGGGTATTCCCCTGGTGTTAAGGGGGAGGGTATTCCCATGGTGTTAAGGGGGAGGGTATTCCCCTGGTGTTAAGGGGGAGGGTATTCCCCTGGTGTTAAGGGGGAGGGTATTCCCCTGGTGTTAAGGGGGAGGGTATTCCCCTGGTGTTAAGGGGGAGGGTATTCCCCTGGTGTTAAGGGGGAGGGTATTCCCCTGGTGTTAAGGGGGAGGGTCTTCCCATGGTGTTAAGGGGGAGGGTATTCCTCTGGTGTTAAGGGGGAGGGTATTCCCCTGGTGTTAAGGGGGAGGGTATTCCCATGGTGTTAAGGGGGAGGGTATTCCCGTGGTGTTCAGGGGGGGGGGGGTATTCCCATGGTGTTAAGGGGGAGGGTATTCCCCTGGTGTTAAGGGGGAGGGTATTCCCATGGTGTTCAGAGGGAGGGTATTCCCATGGTGTTAAGAGGGAGGGTATTCCCCTGGTGTTAAGGGGGAGGGTATTCCCCTGGTGTTAAGGGGGAGGGTATTCCCCTGGTGTTAAGGGGGAGGGTATTCCCCTGGTGTTCAGGGGGGGGGTATTCCCCTGGTGTTAAGGGGGAGGGTATTCCCTGGTGTTAAGGGGGAGGGTATTCTCATGGTGTTAAGGGGGAGGGTATTCCCCTGGTGTTAAGGGGGAGAGTATTCCCATGGTGTTAAGGGGGAGGGTATTCCTCTGGTGTTAAGGGGGAGGGTATTCCCATGGTGTTAAGGGGGAGGGTATTCCCCTGGTGTTAAGGGGGAGGGTATTCCCCTGGTGTTAAGGGGGAGGGTATTCCCCTGGTGTTCAGGGGGGGGGGTATTCCCATGGTGTTAAGAGGAGGGTATTCCCCTGGTGTTAAGGGGGAGGGTATTCCCCTGGTGTTAAGGGGGAGGGTATTCCCATGTTGTTAAGGGGGAGGGTAATCCCATGGTGTTAAGGGGGGGGTATTCCCGTGGTGTTAAGGGGGAGGGTATTCCCCTGGTGTTAAGGGGGAGGGTATTCCCATGGTGTTCAGGGGGAGGGTATTCCCATGGTGTTAAGGGGGAGGGTATTCCCCTGGTGTTCAGGGGGAGGGTATTCCCCTGGTGTTAAGGGGGAGGGTATTCCCCTGGTGTTAAGGGGGGGGTATTCCCGTGGTGTTAAGGGGGAGGGTATTCCCCTGGTGTTAAGGGGGAGGGTATTCCCATGGTGTTAAGGGGGAGGGTATTCCCCAGGTGTTAAGGGGGAGGGTATTCCCATGGTGTTCAGGGGGAGGGTATTCCCATGGTGTTAAGGGGGAGGGTATTCCCCTGGTGTTAAGGGGGGGGTATTCCCGTGGTGTTAAGGGGGAGGGTATTCCCCTGGTGTTAAGGGGGAGGGTATTCCCATGGTGTTAAGGGGGAGGGTATTCCCCTGGTGTTAAGGGGGAGGGTATTCCCTGGTGTTAAGGGGGAGGGTATTCCCATGGTGTTAAGGGGGAGGGTATTCCCCTGGTGTTAAGGGGGAGGGTATTCCCATGGTGTTCAGGGGGAGGGTATTCCCCTGGTGTTAAGGGGGAGGGTATTCCCCTGGTGTTAAGGGGGAGGGTATTCCCATGGTGTTAAGGGGGAGGGTATTCCCCTGGTGTTAAGGGGGAGGGTATTCCCCTGGTGTTCAGAGGGAGGGTATTCCCCTGGTGTTCAGGGGGAGGGTATTCCCCTGGTGTTAAGGGGGAGGGTATTCCCCTGGTGTTAAGGGGGAGGGTATTCCCCTGGTGTTCAGAGGGAGGGTATTCCCCTGGTGTTAAGGGGGAGGGTATTCCCCTGGTGTTAAGGGGGAGGGTATTCCCCTGGTGTTAAGGGGGAGGGTATTCCCCTGGTGTTAAGGGGGAGGGTATTCCCCTGGTGTTCAGAGGGAGGGTATTCCCCTGGTGTTCAGGGGGAGGGTATTCCCCTGGTGTTCAGAGGGAGGGTATTCCCATTGTGTTAAGGGGGAGGGTATTCCCATGGTGTTCAGAGGGAGGGTATTCTCATGGTGTTCAGGGGGAGGGTATTCCCCTGGTGTTAAGGGGGAGGGTATTCCCATGGTGTTAAGGGGGAGGGTATTTCCCTGGTGTTCAGGGGGAGGGTATTCCCCTGGTGTTAAGGGGGAGGGTATTCCCCTGGTGTTCAGAGGGAGGGTATTCCCCTGGTGTTAAGAGGGAGGGTATTCCCCTGGTGTTAAGGGGAGGGTATTCCCCTGGTGTTAAGGGGGAGGGTATTCCCATGGTGTTAAGGGGGAGGGTATTCCCCTGGTGTTAAGGGGGAGGGTATTCCCCTGGTGTTAAGGGGGAGGGTATTCCCCTGGTGTTAAGGGGGAGGGTATTCCCCTGGTGTTAAGGGGGAGGGTATTCCCATGGTGTTAAGGGGGAGGGTATTCCTCTGGTGTTAAGAGGGAGGGTATTCCCATGGTGTTAAGGGGGAGGGTATTCCCATGGTGTTAAGGGGGAGGGTATTCCTCTGGTGTTAAGAGGGAGGGTATTCCCCTGGTGTTAAGGGGAGGGTATTCCCCTGGTGTTAACGGGGAGGGTATTCCCATGGTGTTAAGGGGGAGGGTATTCCCCTGGTGTTAAGGGGGAGGGTATTCCCCTGGTGTTAAGGGGGAGGGTATTCCCATGGTGTTAAGGGGGAGGGTATTCCCCTGGTGTTAAGGGGGAGGGTATTCCCATGGTGTTAAGGGGGAGGGTATTCCCCTGGTGTTCAGAGGGAGGGTATTCCCATGGTGTTAAGGGGAGGGTATTCCCCTGGTGTTCAGGGGGAGGGTATTCCCCTGGTGTTCAGGGGGAGGGTATTCCACTGGTGTTAAGGGGGAGGGTATTCTCCTGGTGTTAAGGGGGAGGGTATTCTCCTGGTGTTAAGGGGAGGGTATTCCCCTGGTGTTAAGGGGGAGGGTATTCCCATGGTGTTAAGGGGGAGGGTATTCCCATGGTGTTCAGGGGGAGGGTATTCCCATGGTGTTAAGGGGGAGGGTATTCCCATGGTGTTCAGAGGGAGGGTATTCCCATGGTGTTAAGGGGGAGGGTATTCCCATGGTGTTAAGGGGGAGGGTATTCCCATGGTGTTAAGGGGGAGGGTATTCCCATGGTGTTAAGGGGGTGGGTATTCCCCTGGTGTTAAGGGGGAGGGTATTCCCATGGTGTTAAGGGGGAGGGTATTCCCCTGGTGTTAAGGGGGGGGGGTATTCCCCTGGTGTTAAGGGGGAGGGTATTCCCATGGTGTTCTGGGGGAGGGTATTCCCATGGTGTTAAGGGGGAGGGTATTCCCATGGTGTTAAGGGGGAGGGTATTCCCATGGTGTTAAGGGGGAGGGTATTCCCCTGGTGTTAACGGGGAGGGTATTCCCATGGTGTTAAGGGGGAGGGTATTCCCTGGTGTTAACGGGGAGGGTATTCCCCTGGTGTTAAGGGGGAGGGTATTCCCCTGGTGTTAAGGGGGAGGGTATTCCCCTGGTGTTCAGGGGGAGGGTATTCCCCTGGTGTTAAGGGGGAGGGTATTCCCATGGTGTTAAGGGGGGGGGGTATTCCCATGGTGTTAAGGGGGAGGGTATTCCCATGGTGTTAAGGGGGAGGGTATTCCCATGGTGTTAAGGGGGAGGGTATTCCCCTGGTGTTCAGGGGGAGGGTATTCCCATGGTGTTAAGGGGGTGGGTATTCCCATGGTGTTAAGGGGGAGGGTATTCCCATGGTGTTAAGGGGGAGGGTATTCCCATGGTGTTAAGGGGGAGGGTATTCCCCTGGTGTTAAGGGGGAGGGTATTCCCCTGGTGTTAAGGGGGAGGGTATTCCCCTGGTGTTAAGGGGGAGGGTATTCCCCTGGTGTTAAGGGGGAGGGTATTCCCATGGTGTTAAGGGGGAGGGTATTCCCCTGGTGTTAAGGGGGAGGGTATTCCCCTGGTGTTAAGGGGGAGGGTATTCCCCTGGTGTTAAGGGGGAGGGTATTCCCATGGTGTTAAGGGGGAGGGTATTCCTCTGGTGTTCAGGGGGAGGGTATTCCCCTGGTGTTAAGGGGAGGGTATTCCCCTGGTGTTAAGGGGAGGGTATTCCCATGGTGTTAAGGGGAGGGTATTCCCATGGTGTTAAGGGGGAGGGTATTCCCCTGGTGTTAAGGGGAGGGTATTCCCCTGGTGTTAAGGGGGAGGGTATTCCCCTGGTGTTAAGGGGGAGGGTATTCCCCTGGTGTTAAGGGGGAGGGTATTCCCATGGTGTTAAGGGGGAGGGTATTCCCATGGTGTTAAGGGGGAGGGTATTCCCCTGGTGTTAAGGGGGGGGGGTATTCCCATGGTGTTCAGGGGGAGGGTATTCCCCTGGTGTTAAGGGGGAGGGTATTCCCCTGGTGTTAAGGGGGAGGGTATTCCCCTGGTGTTAAGGGGGAGGGTATTCCCCTGGTGTTAAGGGGGAGGGTATTCCCCTGGTGTTAAGGGGGAGGGTATTCCCCTGGTGTTAAGGGGGAGGGTATTCCCCTGGTGTTAAGGGGGAGGGTATTCCCATGGTGTTAAGGGGGAGGGTATTCCCCTGGTGTTAAGAGGGAGGGTATTCCCCTGGTGTTAAGGGGGGGGGGTATTCCCCTGGTGTTAAGGGGGAGGGTATTCCCATGGTGTTAAGGGGGAGGGTATTCCCATGGTGTTAAGGCGGAGGGTATTCCCATGGTGTTAAGGGGAGGGTATTCCCCTGGTGTTAAGAGGGAGGGTATTCCCCTGGTGTTAAGGGGGAGGGTATTCCCATGGTGTTAAGGGGGAGGGTATTCCCATGGTGTTAAGGGGGAGGGTATTCCCATGGTGTTAAGGGGAGGGTATTCCCCTGGTGTTAAGAGGGAGGGTATTCCCCTGGTGTTAAGGGGGAGGGTATTCCCATGGTGTTAAGGCGGAGGGTATTCCCATGGTGTTAAGGGGGAGGGTATTCCCATGGTGTTAAGGGGGAGGGTATTCCCATGGTGTTAAGGGGGAGGGTATTCCCATGGTGTTAAGGGGGTGGGTATTCCCCTGGTGTTAAGGGGGAGGGTATTCCCATGGTGTTCAGGGGGAGGGTATTCCCTGGTGTTAAGGGGGAGGGTATTCCCCTGGTGTTAAGGGGGAGGGTATTCCCCTGGTGTTCAGGGGGAGGGTATTCCCCTGGTGTTCAGAGGGAGGGTATTCCCATGGTGTTAAGGGGAGGGTATTCCCCTGGTGTTCAGGGGGAGGGTATTCCCCTGGTGTTCAGGGGGAGGGTATTCCACTGGTGTTAAGGGGGAGGGTATTCTCCTGGTGTTAAGGGGGAGGGTATTCTCCTGGTGTTAAGGGGAGGGTATTCCCCTGGTGTTAAGGGGGAGGGTATTCCCATGGTGTTAAGGGGGAGGGTATTCCCATGGTGTTCAGGGGGAGGGTATTCCCATGGTGTTAAGGGGGAGGGTATTCCCATGGTGTTCAGAGGGAGGGTATTCCCATGGTGTTAAGGGGGAGGGTATTTCCCTGGTGTTAAGGGGGAGGGTATTCCCCTGGTGTTAAGGGGGAGGGTATTCCCATGGTGTTAAGGGGGAGGGGATTCCCCTGGTGTTAAGGGGGAGGGTATTCCCCTGGTGTTAAGGGGGAGGGTATTCCCCTGGTGTTAAGGGGGAGGGTATTCCCCTGGTGTTAAGGGGGAGGGTATTCCCTGGTGTTAAGGGGGAGGGTATTCCCATGGTGTTAAGGGGGAGGGTATTCCCTGGTGTTCAGGGGGAGGGTATTCCCCTGGTGTTAAGGGGAGGGTATTCCCCTGGTGTTAAGGGGGAGGGTATTCCTCTGGTGTTAAGGGGGAGGGTATTCCTCTGGTGTTAAGGGGGAGGGTGTTCCCCTGGTGTTAAGGGGGAGGGTATTCCCCTGGTGTTAAGGGGGAGGGTATTCCCCTGGTGTTCAGGGGGAGGGTATTCCTCTGGTGTTAAGGGGGAGGGTGTTCCCCTGGTGTTAAGGGGGAGGGTATTCCCATGGTGTTAAGGAGAGGGTATTCCCATGGTGTTAAGGGGGAGGGTATTCCCCTGGTGTTAAGGGGGAGGGTATTCCCCTGGTGTTAAGGGGGAGGGTATTCCCCTGGTGTTAAGGGGGAGGGTATTCCCCTGGTGTTAAGGGGGAGGGTATTCCCCTGGTGTTAAGGGGGAGGGTATTCCCCTGGTGTTAAGGGGGAGGGTATTCCCATGGTGTTAAGGGGAGGGTATTCCCCTGGTGTTAAGGGGGAGGGTATTCCCCTGGTGTTAAGGGGGAGGGTATTCCCCTGGTGTTAAGGGGGAGGGGATTCCTCTGGTGTTAAGGGGAGGGGATTCCCCTTGTGTTAAGGGGGAGGGTATTCCCATGGTGTTAAGGGGGAGGGTATTCCCCTGGTGTTAAGGGGGAGGGTATTCCCCTGGTGTTAAGGGGGAGGGTATTCCCCTGGTGTTAAGGGGGAGGGTATTCTCCTGGTGTTAAGGGGAGGGTATTCCCATGGTGTTCAGGGGGAGGGTATTCCCCTGGTGTTAAGGGGGAGGGTATTCCCATGGTGTTCAGGGGGAGGGTATTCCCCTGGTGTTAAGGGGGAGGGTATTCCCCTGGTGTTAAGGGGGAGGATATACCCTGGTATAAGGGGGAGGGTATTCCCATGGTGTTAAGGGGGAGGGTATTCCCCTGGTGTTAAGGGGGAGGGTATTCCCCTGGTGTTAAGGGGGAGGGTATTCCCCTGGTGTTAAGGGGGAGGGTATTCCTCTGGTGTTAAGGGGGAGGGTATTCCCCTGGTGTTAAGGGGGAGGGTATTCCCATGGTGTTAAGGGGAGGGTATTCCCCTGGTGTTAAGGGGGAGGGTATTCCCATGGTGTTAAGGGGAGGGTATTCCCCTGGTGTTAAGGGGGAGGGTATTCCCATGGTGTTCAGGGGGAGGGTATTCCCCTGGTGTTAAGGGGGAGGGTATTCCCATGGTGTTAAGGGGAGGGTATTCCCATGGTGTTCAGGGGAGGGTATTCCCCTGGTGTTAAGGGGGAGGGTATTCCCATGGTGTTAAGGGGAGGGTATTCCCATGGTGTTAAGGGGAGGGTATTCCCCTGGTGTTAAGGGGGAGGGTATTCCCCTGGTGTTAAGGGGGAGGATATACCCTGGTATAAGGGGGAGGGTATTCCCATGGTGTTAAGGGGGAGGGTATTCCCCTGGTGTTAAGGGGGAGGGTATTCCCATGGTGTTAAGGGGAGGGTATTCCCTGGTGTTAAGGGGGAGGGTATTCCCATGGTGTTCAGGGGGAGGGTATTCCCCTGGTGTTAAGGGGGAGGGTATTCCCATGGTGTTAAGGGGAGGGTATTCCCATGGTGTTCAGGGGGAGGGTATTCCCCTGGTGTTCAGGGGGAGGGTATTCCCCTGGTGTTAAGGGGGAGGGTATTCCCCTGGTGTTAAGGGGGAGGGTATTCCCCTGGTGTTAAGGGGGAGGGTATTCCCCTGGTGTTAAGGGGGAGGGTATTCCCCTGGTGTTAAGGGGGAGGGTATTCCTCTGGTGTTAAGGGGGAGGGTATTCCCCTGGTGTTAAGGGGGAGGGTATTCCTCTGGTGTTAAGGGGGAGGGTATTCCTCTGGTGTTAAGGGGGAGGGTATTCCCCTGTTGTTCAGGGGGAGGGTATTCCCCTGGTGTTAAGGGGGAGGGTATTCCCATGGTGTTAAGGGGGAGGGGATTCCCCTGGTGTTAAGGGGGAGGGTATTCCCCTGGTGTTAAGGGGGAGGGTATTCCCATGATGTTAAGGGGGTGGGTATTCCCATGGTGTTAAGGGGGAGGGGATTCCCCTGGTGTTAAGGGGGAGGGTATTCCCCTGGTGTTAAGGGGGAGGGTATTCCCCTGGTGTTAAGGGGGAGGGTATTCCCCTGGTGTTTAGGGGGAGGGTATTCCCCTGGTGTTAAGGGGGAGGGTATTCCTATGGTGTTAAGGGGGAGGGTATTCCCATGGTGTTAAGAGGGAGGGTATTCCCCTGGTGTTCAGGGGGAGGGGATTCCCCTGGTGTTAAGGGGGAGGGTATTCCCCTGGTGTTAAGGGGGAGGGTATTCCCCTGGTGTTAAGGGGAGGGTATTCCCCTGGTGTTTAGGGGGATGGTATACCCTTGGTGTTCAGAGGGAGGGTATTCCCATGGGCTTCAGAAGGAGGGTATTCCCTTGGTGTTCGGGACTCGCTGATGTTTACTGAGAGCCCTCGGTAAGGTGTGGTGTAACAGCGATCCCTCTCTATGCTCGCTCGCTCCTCACCGGGTGATTCTTGTCCGTTCCCAGGTACGAGACATGTTGAAAGACCACCTCCCGTGCAAGAAACTCCCACTGAAGTTTGAAGATGTAAAAGTGGCTAAACCTGGAACTAAGAAAGGGAAATGACCGGATTTGTGTTGGGGTGGGGTCTGGTGTTTAACAGGGATTTAAAATCGTTTTGAAAGGGGGTATAAAATGTTTTTAGAAAGTGGTTTAAAATTTTGTTTAAAAACTTGTTTAAAAGGTTTAAAAAGTTGTATAAAAGGCTTTAAAAAGGAAAGTAAAAAAGTGTCTTTAATGGCGTTTTTAAAGGTGTATAAAAGGGATTCAAAATGTTTAAAATGGTGTTTTTAAGGGATTTAAATGTTGCTGTAAAAGGTGTGTAAATGGGATTTTTAAGCGGGGTTTTAGAAAGGGTTCTGTCAGGAGAGTTTTTATCAGACTGATGTGAAGTATGCTAATGTAACGCTGGTGATGGACTTTCTTTATATTGTTATAATGTCAGCCTTTGTGAAGTAATGTGAGAAGTCGCACAACACCAGGTTATGGTCCAACAGCTTTATTTGAAATCACATGCTTTCGGAGCGCTGCTCCTTCGTCAGGTGAAGTGAAGAGATGCACGTGGAAGCATTGGAAAGAGTGCAAAGGAGATTTCCCAGGATGCTGCCTGGTTTGGGGGGGAGGTCTTATGAGGAAAGATTGAGGGAGCTAGGGCTTTTCTCTTTAGAGCGGAGGAGGATGAGAGGCGACTTAACAGAGGTTTATAAGATGATGAGGGGGAGAGATAGAGTGGATGTTCAGAGACTATTTCCTCGGGTGGATGTAGCTGTTACAAGGGGGCATAACTATAAGGTGCATGGGGGGAGATATAGAAGGGATGTCCGAGGTAGATTATTTACTCAGAGAGTGGTTGGGGTGTGGAATGGACTGCCTGCTGTGATAGTGGAGTCGGACACTTTAGGAACTTTCAAGCGGTTATTGGATAAGCACATGGAGCACACCAGAATGATCGGGAGTGGGATAGCTTCATCTTGGTTTCGGACAATGCTCGGCACAACATCGAGGGCCGAAGGGCCTGTACTGTGCTGTACTGTTCCATGTTCTATGTTTATATAGGCACAGCATATATAGTCAGAGAACACTGCCAGATGATTACAGTTAATCTTTCTAACTGCCCTTTATCACACCTCGGCAGAGAGTTCATCACGGAAATCACAGGTGTGGATGGTGGCCAAACAGGTCAGTCAGGAAAACATTACATCAAAGACAATGAGGTGGCAGATGCTGGGGTCTGTATGGGAAAAGTAAGATTCGTCAATGGGAATATCTTCACACACTGAGAAACAGATGGCAAATCTAAGGTTGTAACCACTCGTTTAATGAGAGAAGTTGATCGGAGACATGGGTGAGAAAGAAGGAAAGGATTGCATTTATATAGCGCCTTTCACGACCTCTGGACGTCCCAAAGCTTTTTACAGCCAATGAGGTACTTTTTGAATTGTAGTCACTGTTGTAATGTAGGAAACGCGGCAGCCAATCTACACACAGCAAGCTCCCACAAACAGCAATTTGTAAATGACCAGATAATCTGTTTGTAGCGATGTTGATTGAGGGATAGATATTGGACAGGACACCGAGCAGAACTCCTCTTTTACGTCCCGCTGATAGGGCAGACGGGGCCTCAGCTGAACATCTCACCTGAAAGAAGGCACCATCCGACAGTGCCACGGGCTCCCTCGGTACTGTGCGGGAATGCCAGTCTGGATATTTGTGCTCAAGTCTCTGGAGTGGGATTTGAACCCACAACCTTCTGACTCAGAAGGCTGGAGTGCGGCCCACTGAGCCGCATGTGACATCGCCACGCGGGTCAGGAAGGGTTCAGCACAGACACAGCACAGGCTGAAAACATCCCCTTTGTACTGAAGAGGGAGAGAAAGGTTCCATTCATTGGAACGGAGGCCTTGAAGCCTTAAAACAACAACAAAAATAACTTGCATTTAGACAGCACCTTTAACATAGTCAAATGTCCCAAGGCCTTTCACAGGAGCGTAAATCGAACAGAATTTGACAGCGAGCCACAGGAGGAGATATTAGGACAGGTGACCAAAAGCTGGGTCAAAGAGGTGGGTTTTTAAAAAGGTCCTACAGGAGGAGGGGGGGGGGGGTTAGGGTGGGAATTCCAGAGCTTGTGGGCCTCGGCGGCTAAAGGCACGACCGCCAATGGTGGGGCAAAGGAAATGGAGGGGAGGGGGGGGCACAAGAGGCCTGAATTGGAGGAATGCAGAGATCGCGGATGGCTGTGGAGCTGGAAGGGGTTCCATAGATCGGGAGGGGGGCGAGGCCATGGAGGGATTTGTAAACAAGGATGAGATTTTTTTTTAATCGAGGCATTTTCGGACCAGGAGCCAATGTAGACGAGATAAGAACCTGCCTGAGAAAGACCAGAGCCTGGAATTGGACAGTTAAGGAGGGTGAGTCAAGTCATGGGAGTGAGGGATCTGTAGGTAACAGGACAGAATTTAAATCAGCGTTGACTGAAACATAATCCAGGATGCATCTTGACGTAACTATGAAACAGGCGAATTGTCATGTGGAAGGAGTAAGGAGAAGGTATAAAAAGTGGGTGTTGGAACTGACACTTTGGAATTCGGTTGCGATCTGATCATCCTGTACACTGAGCTCGGGACTGTGACACGTTTGAAATCTCAGGCTAAATCTAGCAAGGTGTTGTCGGAAGCATTGGCTGTTATGTATGTTTAATTTTTGAATACTTAATAAATATCTTACTTCTGAAACTCAGTGTTATCAACCCTACGGATTTGAGGATTAAATTATCAGTAAGAACAGCAAAACATTTACCCAACCTCTATCATAGATCTTGACATGACTCCAGTCCTCAACTAACCAGTCTTTTTTATTCGTTGCTGGGATCTGGGCATCGCTGGCAAGGCCTGCATTTATTGCCCATCCCTAATTGCCTTTGAGAAGGTGGTGGTGAGCCACCTTCTTGAACCGCTGCAGTCCGTCTATTGAACATACTCACACAGTGCTGTTAGGTCGGAGATGCAGGTTTTTGACCCAGCGACGATGAAGGAACAGGGATATATTTCCAAGTCAGGATGGTGTGTGACTTAGAGAGGAACTTGGAGGTGGTGGTGTTCCCATGTGCCTGCTGCCCTTGTCCTTCTAGGTGGAAGAGGTCGTGAGTTTGGGAGGTGCTGACAAAGAAGCCTTGGCAAGTTGCTGCACTGCATCTTGTAGATGGTGCACACTGCAGCCACGGTACGCCGGTGGTGGAGGGAGGTCATGTTTATGATGGTGGATAGGCTGTCGCTCAAGCAGACTCGCTTGTCCTGGATGGTGTCAAGCTTGTTGAGCTCCAGGCAAGTAGAGAGCATTCCATCACACTCCTGGCTTGTGCCATGTCGGTGGTGGAAAGGCTCTGGGAAGACAGGAGGTGAGTCACTCGCTGTAGAATTCCCAACTGCTGACCTGCTGTAGTAGGCACAATGTTAATGTGGCTGGTACAGTTGAGTTTCTGGTCAGTGGTGACCCCCCAGGTTATTGATGAGGGGGGCAGGCAGATTCAGCGATGATAATGCCATTGAATGTCATGGGGAAGTGCTTAGACTCTCTCTTGTTGGAGATGGTCATAGAAACATAGAAACATAGAAGATAGGAGCAGGAGTAGGCCATTCGGCCCCTCGAGCCCGCTCCGCCATTTAATGAGATCATGGCTGATCATCCAAATTCAGTACCCTGTCCCTGCTTTCTCCCCATATCCCTTGATCCCTTTAGCCTTAAGAAATATATTTAACTCCTTCTTGAATATATTTAATGAATTTGCCTCAACTGCCTTCTGTGGTAGAGAATTCCACAGGTTCACAACTCTCTGGGTGAAGAAATTCCTCCTCATCTCAGTCCTAAATGGCTTACCCCTTATCCTTAGACTGTGACCCCTGGTTCTGGACTCCCCCGCCATCGGGAACATCTTTCCTGCATCTAGTCTGTCTAGTCCTGTTAGAATTTTATAAGTTTCAATGAGATCCCCTCTCATTCTTCTAAACTCTAGCGAATACAAGCCCAATTGTCCCAATCTCTCTTCATACGTCATTCCTGCCATCCCAGGTATCAGTCTGGTGAATCTTCGCTGCACTCCCTCCATGGCAATAACATCCTTCCTCACATAAGGCGACCAAAACTGAACACAATACTCAAGGTGTGGTCTCACCAAGGCCCTGTACAACTGCAGCAAGACAGCCTTGCTCCTGTACTCGAATCCTCTCGGTATGAAGGCCAACATACCATTAGCCTTCTTAACAGACTGCTGCACCTGCATGCTTACCTTCAGCGACTGGTGCACAAGGACTCCCTGGTCTCGTTGCACTTCCCCTTTTCCCAATCTATTGCCGTTCAGATAATAATCTGCCTTCCCGTTTTTGCCACCAAAGTGGATAACCTCGGATTTATCTACATTATACTGCATCTGCCATGCATCTGCCCAATCACCCAACTTGTCCAAATCATACTGGAGTTTCTCTGCATCCTCCTCACAGCACACATGCCTTCCCACCTTTGTGTCGTCTGCAAACTTGAAGATATTACATCTAGTTCCCACGTCTAGATCATTAATATATATTGTGAATAACTGGGCTCCTAGCATCGATCCCTGCGGTACCCCACTAGTCACTGCCTGCCACTCGGAAAAAGACCCGTTTATTCCAACTCTTTGCTTCCTGTCTGCCAACCAGTTCTCTATCCAAGTCAGTACCTTACCCCCAATCCCATGTGCTTTAACTTTGCACGCCAATCTCTTATGCGGTACCTTATCGAAAGCCTTCTGAAAGTCCAAATACACCACATCTACTTGTTCTCCCTTATCTATTCTACCAGTTACATCCTCAAAAAATTCCAGTAGATTAGTCAAGCATGATTTACCTTTTGTAAATCCATGTTGACTTTGTCCGACCCTGTCACTGTTTTCCAAGTGCTCTTCTATTACATCTTTTATAATGGACTCTAGCATTTTCCCCACTACCGATGTTAGGCTTACCGGTCTATAATCCCCCATTTTTTCTCTCCCACTTTTTTTAAATAGTGGGGTTACATTAGCTACCCTCCAATCCATGGGAACTGTTCCAGAGTCTACAGAATTTTGGAAGATGACCAGCAATGCATCTACTATTTCTAGGGCCACTTCCTTCAGTACCCTAGGATGTAGATTATCAGGCCCTGGGGATTTATCGGCCTTCAATCCCATCAATTTCCCTAACACCATTTCCCTACAAATACTGATTTCATTCAATTCCTCCCTATCATTAGACCCTATGTTCCCCAACATCTCTGGGAGGTTATTTGTGTCCTCCTTTGTGAAGACAGAACCAAAGTATGTATTTAATTGGTCAGCCATTTCTTTGTTCCCCATTATAAATTCCCCTGATTCTGACTGCAAGGCTGTGAGGTTATCTAATCCACCTTTCCCTTGTTCTGTTCCTTTCTAAATACTGTTCAGTAACAATGTGTCTGGGCCATTCACCTCCCCAGAAAGTGCTGAATTTTCTGTTTCAATTGGTGCATTCTCATTAATTTATTCTGGTATTTAACACCAGCAAACAACTCCTGCAAACCCACAGCAACTGAATCTACTTGGAATAGTTCACCAGTCACGGCGACTGCTCCATAGAAACATAGGAACAGGAGTAGTGCCATCGAGCCCCTTGAGCCTGTTCCACCATTCAATGAGATCATGGCTGATCTGCACATTGGCCCATATCCTTTAATACCTTTAGTTAAGAAAAAGCTATCAATCTCCGATTTAAAATTAACAATTGCTCCAGCATCAATTGCCATTTGCGGAAGAGAGTTCCAAACTTCTACCACCCATTGTGTGTAGAAGTGTTTCCTAATTTCACTCCTGAAAGGTCTGGCTCAAATTTTTAGACTGTGCCCCCGAGTCCTAGAATTCCCAACCAGTGGAAATAGTTTCTCTCTCTCTACCTTATCTGTTCCCCATGATATCTTGAAAACTTCAATCAGATCACCCATTAACCTTCTAAATTCTAGGGAATACAACCCTAGTTTATGTAATCTCTCCTCGTCGCAACCCTTGGAGTCCGGGTATCATTCTGGTAAACCTACGCTGCACTCCCTCCAAGGCCAATATATCCTTCCCATGGTGCGGGGCCCAGAACTGCTCACAGTACTCCAGGTGTGGTCTAACCAGGGCTTTGTACAGCAGCAGCATAACTTCTACCCCCTTGTAATCTAGTCCTCTAGACATAAAAGCCAGCATTCCATTAGCCTTTTTGATTATTTTCTGTACCTGTTCATGACATTTTAATGATCTATGTATCTGAACCCCCAAGTCTCTTTGGACTTTCACTGATTTTAGCTTTTCACCATTTAGAAAGTACCCTGTTGTATCCTTTTTAGTTCCAAAGTGGATGACCTCACATTTGCCTACATTGAAATCAATTTGCTACAGTTTTGCCCATTCACTTAATCTGTCAATATCACTTTGTAATTTTATGCTTTCATCTACACTGCCTATAATGCCGCCTATCTTTGTGTCATCGCAAAATTAGATATATGACTTTCTATGCCATCATCTGAATCGTTAATAAATACTGTGAATAGTTGAGGTCCCAACACAGATCCCTGCGGGACACCACTAGTCAAATCCTGCCAATTTGAGTACCTACCCATTATCCCAACTCTCTGTCTCCTGCCGCTCAGCCAATTTCCTAACTAGGTCAATAATTTGCAATGAATTCCTACTATCACCAAATTCTTCCACTCTGCTTGTGTGAAAGATCCAGTGATGGATTCCCACCAGCCCGAGCTCTCCACGTTCTCACTGAATGAAACCTTCCTTCACAGGAAGCAGGCTCTGTTTGATTGTTTAGGTCTCGTAACCCCTGACCCTGTGTCACTGCTGACAGAATAATGGGCTGTACTCAGAAATCTTCTTCTTCTTAGGCAGTCCCTCGGAACCGAGGATGACTTGCTTCCACATTAAAAATGAGTTCGCAGGTGACTGATGAGTCCAATGCGGGACCTACAGTCTCTGTCACAGGTGGGGCAGACGGTGGTTGAAGGGGCAGGTGGGTGGGGTGCTTAGGTTGACGTGTGCTCCTTGCGCTGCCTGCGCTTGGCTTCCGCTTGCTCCCGGTGAAGAGATTCGAGGAGTTCGGCGCCTTCCCGGATGCTTCTCCTCCACAATGTGCGGTCTTGGGCTAGGGATTCCCAGGTGTCGGTGGGGATGTTACACTTTTTCAAGGAGGCTTTGAGGGTCCTTGAAGCGTTTCCTCTGCCCACCTGGGGCTCTCTTGCCGTGTCGGAGCTTCGAGTAGAGCGCTTCTTTTGGGAGTCTCGTATCGGGCATGCGGACAATGTGACCCGTCCATCGGAGCTGATCGAGCCTGGTCAAAGCTTCGATGCTGGGGATGTTGGCCTGAGCAAGAATACTGACGTTGGTGCGCCTATCCTGCCAATAGATTTACAGGATCTTGCAGAGGCAGCATTGGTGGTACCTCTTCAGTGCTTTGAGGTGCCTGCTGAACATGGTCCATGTCTCTGAGGCATACAGCAGGGCGGGTATCACTGCTGCTCTGTAGACCATGAGCTTAGTGCCGGGTTTGAGGTCCTGGTCTTCAAATACTCCCTTCCTCAGGCGACCGAAGGCTGCACTCGCACACTGAAGGCGATGTTGGACTTCGTCATCGACGTCTGCCCTTGTTGACAGTAGGCTCCTGAGGTATGGAAAGTGGTCCACGTCGTCCAAGACCTTGTCGTGGATTTTGATAATCGGGGGGCAGTACTGTGTGGCGGGGGCAGGTTGGTAGAGGACCTTTGCCTTACGGATGTTCAGTATAAGGCCCATGTTCTCGTATGCTTCAGTGAAGGTGTTGACGATGGTTTGGAGTTCGACCTCCGAGTGAGCGCAGACGCAAACGTCGTCTGCATACTGTAATTCGACGACAGAGGATGGGACGACCTTGGATCTGGACTGGAGGCGACGGAGGTTGAGCAGTTTCCCGTTTGTTCTGTAAATTAGCTCCACTCCAGTGGGGAGCTTACTGAGGGTGAGATGGAGCATTGTAGCAAGGAAGATCGAGAAGAGCGTTGGTGCGATGACACAGCCTTGCTTGACCCCGGTTCGTACGTGAATTGGGTCTGTGGTGGAACCGTTGGTCAGGAACACGGCTTGCATGTCGTCGTGAAGCAGGCGGAGGATGGTGACAAACCTTTGAGGGCAGCCGAATTTGAGGAGGACACTCCATAATCCCTCACGGTTGACAGTGTCAAGGCCTTTGTGAGATCAAAGAAGGCCATGTACAGCAGTTGGTGCTGTTCCCTGCATTTCTCTTGTAATTGACGTGCGGTGAAGATCATGTCCATTGTGCCCCTTAGTGGGCGGTATCCACATTACGACTCTGGGAGGCTTCACAGGAAGCAAGCTCTGTTTGATTGTTTAGGTCCCGTATTCCCCTGACCCTGTGTCACTGCTGTCAGAATAATGGGCTGTAGTCAGAAATAAAACTTACTGCAATGATCACAGCTTGACATCCGTGTCTTGTTTCTCTTTAGGGTCAGTGTGTCCGAGGACAAGGTGTTCGGGGGTGGACTGAGACTGGGAGAAGATTTAGAAATCACAGGAAATAGGGAGAGGAAACCGCTGCAGGGAATCACTGCAAGTGCCTAATAACACATTCAGAAAGGTATTGAGATAAGACAGGTGTTCCAGAGTGTCAGCACTCTGACCGTTCGGGGTTCAGGATATCTCACTTTAACGGGTTTCTTCAGGCAGATTGGCAATAGACATCCATTGTTTCAGACCCACAAACCGTTTGATGGGACAGTGTAGAGGGAGATTTACTCTCTATCTAGCCCATGCTTCCTCTATCTTGATATTTCTCTCTTTATCTGCCTCATTTTATCTCTCTCGCTCTGCCTCACTCTCATCTCTGCATCTCTGTTTCTTTCTCTCTCAATTGCTCTATCTCTCCCCGCCTCTCTCTCTCTCATTCTCCACTGCTCTATTCTCTAATTTCCCTCTGCCTCGCTGTCTCTCAATTTTTTGCATTTCTCTTCACTGCTTCTCGCTCCCTTTTCCTGCTTCACTCTCAGTCCCCATCTCTCCACCTGTGTCGCCCCTCTTTCTTCTCTCTGCCTAATTCTCTCGCCATCCCTGCCACTGTCTCCTTTTTCCCCCTCCTCTCTCTATCTCTGCCTCATTCTCACTTTCCCTCTCCCTCTTGGCTTTAAGTCTCTATCTCTCTTTCTCACTTATTTTGCTGTCTGTTTCCTCTCACTCTGTCGCTCTTTCTCACTCTCCCTTTCTCTCTTTTTCTCTCCCTCTCTCTTTGTCCCCTCTGTCTCTGTTTCCTCCCTGCGCCCAGCCCGTGCTCTGAACACATTGCATGAGCTGGTCACAGCTTCTGCACCCCCCAGTTTTAAAATGAGCCGTCCAGGATGTGCCAGGCTCCACCAGGGGCTTGGAGTCCTGCAAGATTTCGCTGTTAATCTAGAGGGAAGCTTGCTTTGGGTTTTAACCTCTGCTGCATCTCTGCCTCCAAATCTCATCCAGCCCCATTCCTGAACTCATTTTATTACATTTCATCCTCCAGTGACACATCCACCCGCTTATGTACACATTGCCTCCGATCGGCTCCTCTCTGTAAATATACTGGACCTTGTTTTTTTTATCATTTTTGACAGCCTGTTTCTTTAATTGTATGTTTGGTCATTTTGTACATTTATCTGAAACTTTTGAATAATTGGCCAGCGATTCCTGCTGATCTGCTGAGCGTGTTTCCATATAGGATACAGATGCCTCGAGGGAGCAGGGATCTAAACCAGGTTAAAATAACACTGAAAATGTTCTTCTACTGACCAGCTAACAGTGGAAGAGAATTGGAGGGGAAAAAATGTTAGCAAATCTATAAAATGAGTAAAATACATATCATAATCATTGGAGATTTCAACTACACTAAATAATCTGGCAAGCAGAGATAGCGAAACGGGAAAAGGGAATGGAGTATTTCCAGTGTGTTCAGGACTCCTTTCTTACCCAATACGTAATTAGCCCAACAAGAGAGGAATCACTGATGGATCTATAATGGGTGATGAACCAGAGCAAATAAGAGAAGTGAGTTTAGGTGAAAATCTGGACAGTGTCGATCACAGCATAATAATGATGTGGAGATGCCGGTGTTGGACTGGGGTGGACAAAAGTGAGAAGTTGCACAACACCAGGTTATAGTCCAACAGCTTTATTTGAAATCACAAGCTTTCGGAGCGCTGCTCCTTCATCAGACTTAACCTGACGAAGGAGCAGCGCTCCGAAAGCTTGTGATTTCAAATAAAGCTGTTGGACTATAACCTGGTGTTGTGCAACTTCTCACAACATAATAAGGTTAAGCTAATTAAGAAAAAGACATGGTACAGCTCTCGAAACAATCTTCAGCAACGGGCTGGGTGTCAGAGGGTCAATACTTTGACCTTTCACCCTTACTGATCTGAAGGTTTTGTGTAAAATGAATGTGGGGAGTTCAAACACAGTCCTTGGTGAGAGGTCAGATTTGTACCACACTAGGCCCTAAATCGGCAGACTGGCTGTTACGTGCCGAACAAGTGCCTTCAGAAGCCTCTATAAAATCTCTCTCTCCGTCACTGATCTCAATCCACCTACAACCTTAACCCTCTCCCTCCTGCTCAGTCTGCGTGTCGGTAATTTGTGTGTTTCTGTGTCCGTCTGAATGTTTGTTTATGTGTGTCTCCATGTGTGTTTATGTGCCTGTGTGTGTTTCTATATGTGTCTGTGTGCCTGAATCTGTGTCTGTGTGTGTGTGTTTCTATATGTGTGTTTGCATGTATTTGTGTCTTTGTGTGTATGTATAGACACAGACACCCTTACCGTAAATCGTGCTTGACTAATCTACTGGAATCTTTTGAGGACGTAACTGGTAGAATGCATAAGGGAGAACCAGTGGTTGTGGTGTAGTTGGACTTTCAGAAGGCTTTCGATAAGGTCCCGCATAAGAGATTAACGTGAAAAGTTAAGGCACATGGGATTGGGGGCAAAGTACTGACTTGGATAGAGAACTGGTTGGCAGACAGGAAACAAAGAGTTGGAATAAACGGGTCTTTTTCCGAGTGGCAGGCAGTGACTAGTCGGGTACCGCAGGGTTCGGTGCTAGGACCCCAGCTATTCACAATATATATTAATGATCTAGACGAGGGAACTAGATGTAATATCTCTAAGTTTGCAGATGACACAATGCTGAGTGGGCATGTGTGCTGCGAGGAGGATGCCTAGAAACTCCAGTATGATTTGGAAAGGTTGGGTGATTGGGCAGAAGCATGGCAGATGCAGTATAATGTGGATAAATGCGAGGTTATCCACTTTGGTGGCAAAAACAGAAAGGCAGATTATTGTCTGAACGGCAATAAATTGGGAGAAGGGGAAGTGCAACGAGACCTGGGTGTCCTTGTGCACCAGTCGCTGAAGGTAAGTATGCAGGTACAGCAGGCGGTTAAGAAGGCAAATGGTATGTTGGCCTTCGTAGCGAGAGGGCTTGAGTACAGGAACAGGGATGTCTTGCTGCAGCTGTACAGCGCCTTGGTGAGACCACACCTTGAGTATTGTGTTCAGTTTTGGTCGCCTTATCTGAGGAAGGATGTTCTTGCCATGGAGGGTGTGCAGCGAAGATTCACCAGACTGATACCCGGGATGGCAGGCATGACGTACGAGGAGAGATTGGGTCGATTGGGCTTATACTCGCTGGAGTTTCGAAGAATGAGAGGAGATCTCATTGAAACTTATAAAATTCTAACAGGGCTAGACAGACTGGATGCAGCTAGAATGATCCCCATGTCATGTGAGTCCAGAACAAGAGGTCACAGTCTAAGGATAAGGGGTAAGCCATTTAGCACTGAGATGAGGAGGAATTTCTTCACCCAGAGAGTGGTGAACCTGTGGAATTCTCTACCACAGAAGGCAGTTGAGGCCATGTCAGTAAATATATTCAAGAAGGAGTTAGATATATTTCTTAAGGCTAAATGTATCAAGGGATATGGGGAGAAGGCAGGGACAGGGCACTGAATTTGGATGATCAGCCATGATCTCATCGAATGGCGGAGCAGGCTCGAGGGGCCGAATGGCCTACTCCTGCTCTTATCTTCTATGTTTCTATGTTACCTAACAAAAATCTATCAATCTCAGTTTTGAACTGTTCAAATGATCCTAGACTTTTTGGGGTGACAGTTCAAGATTTCCACTATGCCTTGTGTGAAGTGTTTCCTGATATCACCGTTGAAAGGACGATTTACAATGTAACGGGTATGCCCTCTTGTTCTGGACTCTCCCACTAGAGGAAATGGTTTCGCTCCTATCATTTTGACGGGGTAACAGAGAGGGTGGATGAGGGCTGTTCAGTTGATGCTGTGTATATGGACTTTAAAAAGGCGTTTGATGAAGTACCACGGCTTGTTAGTAAAACTGAAGCCCATGGGATAAAAGAGGCAGGAGCAGCATGGATACAAAGTTGTCGAACTGATAGAAAGCAGAGTGTTGTGGTGAGTGGCTGTTTTTCGGACTGGAGGGAGGTAGACAGTGGTGTTCCCCAGGGATCAGTACTAGGACAACTGCTGTTTTTGATATACATTAATGACTTGGACTTGGGCACAATTTTGAAATTTGCAGCTGACTTGAAATTTGGAAGTGTAGAAAACAGTGAGGAAGATAGTAATAGACTTCAAGAGGACAGAGACAGGCTGGTGGAATGGACGGACACATGACAACAACAACTATTTGTATTTATATAGCGCCTGTAATGCTGTAAAACGTCCCAAGGTGCTTCACATGAGTGTTATAAAACAAATTTGACACCTTCGCCACGTAAGGAGATATTAGGGCAGATGACTAAAAGCTTGGTCAAAGAGGTAGGTTTTAAGAAGTGTCTTGAAGGAGTAAAGAGAGGTAGAGTGCGGAGAGGTTAAGGGAGAGCGTTCCAGAGCCTAGGGCCTTGGCCGCTGAATGCACGGCCACCAATAGTTGAGCAATTAAAATCGGGGATGATCAAGCGGCCAGAATTAGAGGAGTGCAGATATCTCGGAGTGTTGTGCGGCTGGAGGAGATAGGGAGGGGCGAGGCTGTGGAGGGAGTTGAAAACAAGGATGAGAATTTTAAAATGAAGGTGTTGCTTAACCGGGAGCCAATGTTGGTCAGCGAACACAGGGGTGATGAGTGAATGGAACTTGCTGCGTGATAGGACACGGCCAGCAGAGTTTTGGATAACCTTCAGTTTATGTGGGAGGCCAGCCAGGAGTGCGTTGGAATAGTCAAGTCTAGAGGTAACAAAGGCATGGATGAGGGTTTCATCAGTAGATGAGCTGAGGCAGGGGCGGAGTCGGGCGATGTTCGGGAGGTGGAAATGGGCAGTCTTAGTGATGGTGCGGATTTGTGGTCGGAAACTCATCTCGGGATCAAATACGACACCAAGGTTGCGAACAGTCTGGTTCAACCTCAGACGGTTGCCGGGGAGAAGGACGGAGTCGGTGGCGAGGGAACGGAGTTTGTGCCGGGGAATATAGATAACGGCTTTGGTGTTCCCAATATTTAATTGCAGAAAATTTCTGCTCATCCTGTACCGGATGTCGGATCGAGGGATCGAGAGGTGTGGCGGTAGGGTAGAGCTGGGTGTCATCAGCGTACATATGGAAACTGACGCTGTAGTTTTGAATGATGTCGCCAAGGGGCAGCATGTAGATGAGAAATAGAAGGGAGCCAAGGATAGATCCTTGGGGGACAGCTGCAGTAACAGTGCGGGAGCGAGATGAGAAGCCCTGGCTACAACTGGATAGATAAGACTGGAATCAGGCGAGTGCTGTCAACAACAACTAGTATTTATATAGTGCCTTTAACGTAGTAAAACGTCCCATGGCGCTTCACATGAGTATTATAAGACAAAACAAATTTGACACCAAGCAACATGAGATATGAGGGCAGCTGACCAAAAGCTTGGTCAAAGAGGTAGATTTTAAGGAGCGTCTTCAAGGAGGAAAGAGAGACGGAGAGGTTTAGAAGGAATTCCAGAGCTTGGGGCCTATGCAACGGAAGGCACGGCCACCAAATGTTGAGCGATTATAATCCGGGATGCTCAAGAGGGCAGAGTTAGAGGAGCGCAGATATCTCGGGGGGTGGGGTTGGGGGTGGAGGGCTTTTTGGGGCTGGAGGAGATTACAGAGATAGGAAGGGGCGAGGCCATGGAAGGATTCGAAAACATGGAGGAGAATTCTGAAATCGAGGCATTGCTTAACCGGGAGCCATTGTAGGTCAGCGAGTCAATCTCACCCAGCTGGACGACAGTGGAGAGGCGTTGGAGAAGGATGGTGTGGTCAACAGTATCAGAGGCTGCAGACAGGTCGAGAAGGATGAGGAAGGAGAGGTTACCTTTGTCACAGTCACATAGGATGTCATTTGTGACTTTAAGAGCCGTTTCTGTACTGTGGCAGGGATGGAAACCTGATTGGAGAGATTCAAACATGGAGTTCCGGGGAAGATGGCACGGATTTGGGAGGCGACAATACGTTCAAAGAATTTGGAGAGGAAAGGGAGGTTGGAGATGGGACGGTAGTTCGCAAGGACAGATGGGTAAAGGGTTGTTTCTTTGAGGGGGTGATGAAGGCAGATTTGAAGGAGAGGGGGACTGTACAGGAGAGAGAACTGTTCACAATATCAGCTAACATGGGAGCCAGGCAAAGAAGTTGTGTGGTCAGCCGAGAGCAGTAAGTGTGTCTCATGGACAAGATGAGGGCATTTGGGGCATTACAGAGTAAAGCTTCCTCTACACTGTCCCATCAAAAACTTCCGGGGCAGGTACAGCACGAGGTAAGATACAGAATAAAGCTCCCTCTAGACTGTCCCATCAAACACTCCCGGGGCAGATACAGCATGGGTTAGATACAGAGTAAAGCTCCCTCTACACTGTCCCATCAAACACTCCCAGGGCAGGTACAGCACGGGTTAGGTACAGAATAAAGCTCCCTCTACACTGTCCCATCAAACACTCCCAGGGCAGGTACAGCACGGGTTAGATACAGAGTAAAGCTCCCTCTACACTGTGCAATGAACACTCCCGGGGCAGGAACAGCACGGGTTAGATACAGAGTAAAGCTCCCTCTACACTGTCCCATCAAACACTCCCAGGGCAGGTACAGCACGGGTTAGGTACAGAATAAAGCTCCCTCTACACTGTCCCATCAAACACCCCCAGGGCAGGTACAGCACGGGTTAGATACAGAGTAAAACTCCCTCTACACTGTCCCATCAAACACTCCCAGGGCAGGTACAGCACGGGTTAGATACAGAGTAAAGCTCCCTCTGCACTGCCCCAGCAAACACTCCCAGGGCAGGTACAGCATGGGTTCGATACAGAGTAAAGCTCCCTCTACACTGTCCCATAAAACACTCCCAGGGCAGGTACAACACGGGTTAGATACAGAGTAAAGCACCCTGTACACTGTCCCATCAAACACTCCCAGGGCAGGTGCAGCACGGGTTAGATACAGAGTAAAACTCCCTCTACACTGTCCCATCAAACACTCCCAGGGCAGGTACAGCACGGGTTAGATACAGAATAAAGCAAAGAGTTTAAAATCTAGTGAGCTTGCTGCACTACTTCGTTATCTAACTGGATCAGAGAAGCTGCTTTACACTAACGCCCCCCGCCCCCGCCCCCCCACCCGCCCCGCCGCCCGTCCAACGGAGAACCGGCAGCGACCGCGCTTTGCCGTCGGATCTTTCCAGGTCCTGCGGTTTCCTGTGTGCCAGATACCTGGAACAGGTCAAGTCCTGGCACCGAGGGTCCCCGACAGGAAGAAGTCGGCCACCCCACCCCCGCCATCCCCCACATTCCCATCCCCCCATTCCCACCCCCCCATTCTACCCCATTCCCCCTCTCCCCCTCCCCCCTCCCCATCCCTTCCTCCCCATCCCCCCCATTCCCATCCACCCATTCTACCCCCATTCCCCCTCCCCGCTCTCCCCCCCCCTCTCCCCTCCCCCTCCCCATCCCCCTCCCCATCCCCTCCTCATCCCCCCTCCCCAAATCCCCATTCTCCCATTACCCACCGCATTCCCCCCACCCATTCCCCCCATTCCCATCCCCCCATTCACCCCCATTCCCCCCATTCCCATTCCCCCCGGGTGAAGCGGGAGAAGGGAATTGCTCCTGTCCGGGCTCCATCCCCTGAATCTCCCTCCAACCGGTGGCCCGAGACTCCTTGACGCCGACTGTCCTTCTCCAGCCCGGTCCAAGGGGAGCGGGCAATGGCGGCCCCGCCCTCCCACAATGCCGCGCGGCCGGGAAAAGCCCCCGCGGGCTCACCATCCCGCTGCACTCTGGGAGACCCCATGGAGGCCATGCCTGAGAGAAATCTCTCTAATGTGCAGAGCAGGCATCTCCCTGGGGAACCTGTTTCATAGATTGGCCTCCCGCTCACTGAAATGGAATGTTGTCCTTTATCTCAAGAGGGGCGGGAGTACAGGCGGGTGGAGGTTATGCTACAGTTGTGTGAAGCTCTGGTTAGACCCCATCTGTATTAGGCCTGGACACCGCACCTCAGGAAGGATATATTGTTGTTGGGTGGGGAAGGGTACAGCACAGATGCACCAGAACGATACCGACCGTGAAAGGTTTAAATTATGAGGTCAGGTTGCATAGACTAGGCTTGTATTCCCTTGAGTATAGAATATTAAGGGGGGGAGGGGTGGTCTTATCGAGGTGTTTAAGATGATTAAAGGATTTGATAGGGTAGATCGACTGAAACGATTTCCTCTGGTGGGGGTGAGTCCAGAACAAGGGGGCATCACCTTAAAATTAGAGCCAGGCCGTTCAGGAGTTCACTTTTTCACACAAAGGGTAGTGGAAATCTGGAACTCTCTCCCCGCAAAAAGCTATTGATGCCGGGGGTCAATTGGAAAATTTCCAAACTGAGGTTGATAGACTTTTGCTAGGTAAGGGTATTAATGGACATGGAATGAAGGCGGGTAGATGGGGTTCAGAAACAGGTGAGCCATGATCGAACTGAACAAGCTCAATGGGCTGAATCGCCGAATCTTTTTCCTGTGTAACCTCTTGAGTGAGGTGTATTAGCCAAGGTGTCCGCAGTGACCAGAATACAATGGAGCAGCACTCGGTGCTGCGAATGCGGGATAGGCCCACCGGTTGTAGTGACGTCCCATCTGATCCTAGCCCTCACCAATCATTTAACAGCGAGCGTTCCTGATAGGCCACAAACCTCACTGTAACACTCTGATACACCAGACACCCCTCACTGTAACACTGCTATACCCCACACCCCTCACTGTAACACTGATATACCCCACACCCCTCACTGTAACACTGCTATACCCCACACCCCTCACTGTAACACTGATATACCCCACACCCCTCACTGTAACACTGATATACCCCACACCCCTCACTGTAACACTGATATACCCCACACCCCTCACTGTAACACTGCTATACCCCACACCCCTCACTGTAACACTGATATACCCCACACCCCTCACTGTAACACTGATATACCCCACACCCCTCACTGTAACACTGATATACCCCACACCCCTCACTGTAACAAAGCTATACCCCACACCCCTCACTGTTACACGCTGATATACCCCACACCCCTCACTGTTACACGCTGATATACCCCACACCCCTCAGTGTAACACTGATATACCGCTCACCCCTCACTGTAACACTGATATACCCCACACCCCTCACTGTAACACTCTGATATACCCCACACCCCTCACTGTAACACTGATATACCTCACACCCCTCACTGTAACACTGATATACCCCACACCCCTCACTGTAACACCGATATACCCCACACCCCTCACTGTAACACTAATATACCCCACACCCCTCACTGTAACACTGATATACCCCACACCCCTCACTGTAACACTGATATACCTCACACCCCTCACTGTAAAACTGAAATACCCCACACCCCTCACTGTAACACTGATATACCCCACACCCCTCACTGTAACACACTGATATACCGCTCACCCCTCACTGTAACACTGATATACCCCACACCCCTCACTGTAACACTCTGATATACCCCACACCCCTCACTGTAACACTGATATACCTCACACCCCTCACTGTAACACTGATATACCCCACACCCCTCACTGTAACACTGATATACCCCACACCCCTCACTGTAACACTGATATACCCCACACCCCTCACTGTAACACTGAAATACCCCACACCCCTCACTGTAACACTGAAATACCCCACTCCCCTCACTGTAACACTGATATACCCCACACCCCTCACTGTAACACACTGATATACCGCTCACCCCTCACTGTAACACTGATATACCCCACACCCCTCACTGTAACACTCTGATATACCCCACACCCCTCACTGTAACACTGATATACCTCACACCCCTCACTGTAACACTGATATACCCCATACCCCTCACAGTATCACTGATATACCTCACACCCCTCACTGTTACACCCTGATATACCCCACTTCCCTCACTGTAACACTGATATACCCCACACCCCTCACTGTAACACTGAAATACCCCACACCCCTCACTGTAACACTGATATACCCCACACCCCTCACTGTAACACTGATATACCCCACACACCTCACTGTAACACTGATATACCCCACACCCCTCACTGTAACACTGAAATACCCCACACCCCTCACTGTAACACTGATATACCCCACACCCCTCACTGTAACACTGATATACCCCACACACCTCACTGTAACACTGAAATACCCCACACACCTCACTGTAACACTGATATCCCCACACCCCTCACTGTAACACTGATATACCCCACACCCCTCACTGTTACACGCTGATATACCCCACACCCCTCACTGTTACACGCTGATATACCCCACACCCCTCACTGTAACACTGATATACCCCACACCCCTCACTGTAACACTGAAATACCCCACACCCCTCACTGTAACACTGATATACCCCACACCCCTCACTGTAACACTGAAATACCCCACACACCTCACTGTAACACTGAAATACCCCACTCCCCTCACTGTAACACTGAAATACCCCACACCCCTCACTGTTACACGCTGATATACCCCACACCCCTCACTGTAACACTGATATACCCCACACCCCTCACTGTTACACGCTGATATACCCCACACCCCTCACTGTTACACGCTGATATACCCCACACCCCTCACTGTAACACTGAAATACCCCACACCCCTCACTGTTACACGCTGATATACCCCACACCCCTCACTGTAACACTGATATACCCCACACCCCTCACTGTAACACTGAAATACCCCACACCCCTCACTGTAACACTGATATACCCCACACCCCTCACTGTAACACACTGATATACCCCACACCCCTCACTGTAACACTGATATACCCCACACCCCTCACTGTAACACTGATATACCCCACACCCCTCACTGTAACACACTGATATACCCCACACCCCTCACTGTAACACACTGATATATCCCACACCCCTCACTGTAACACTGATATACCCCACACCCCTCACTGTAACACTGATATACCCCACACCCCTCACTGTAACACTGATATACCCCACACCCCTCACTGTAACACTGATATACCCCACACCCCTCACTGTAAAACTGATATACCCCACACCCCTCACTGTAACACTGATATCCCCACACACCTCACTGTAACACACTGATATACCCCACACCTCTCACTGTAACACTGATATACCCTACACCCCTCACTGTAACACTGATATACCCCACACCCCTCACTGTAACACTGATATACCCCACACCCCTCACTGTAACACTGATATACCCCACACCCCTCACTGTAACACTGATATACCCCACACCCCTCACTGTAACACTGATATACCCCACACCCCTCACTGTAACACTGATATACCCCACACCCCTCACTGTAACACTGATATACCCCACACCCCTCACTGTAAAACTGAAATACCCCACACCCCTCACTGTAAAACTGAAATACCCCACACCCCTCACTGTAACACTAATATACCCCACACCTCACTGTAACACTGATATACCCCACACCCCTCACTGTAACACTGATATACCCCACACCCCTCACTGTAACACTGATATACCCCACACCCCTCACTGTAACACTGATATACCCCACACCCCTCACTGTAACACTGAAATACCCCACACCCCTCACTGTAACACTGATATACCCCACACCCCTCACTAGCAGAGGCAGGTTTTCCATGATCAGATGATCGAGCCAT
>JASTWF010000330.1:0-85000 GCA_030390025.1 Squalus acanthias | reverse complement strand
GATTTAAGGTGATTGGCAAAAGAACCAAAGGCGACATGAGAAAAAACTTGTTTACGCAGCAATTAGTTCGGCTCTCGAATGCACTGCCTGAAAGGGTGGTGGAGGCAGACTCAATCACGGCTTTCCAGGGGGAATTGGATAAGTACCTGCAAGAAAAGAAATGCAGGGCTATGGGGAAAGGGCGGGGGAGTGGGACTAGCTGAGGTGCTCTTGCAGAGAGCTGGCACGGGCTCGACGGCCCGAATGGCCTTCTGCCGTGCTGTTACCATTCTATGATTTAGTGAGAGACAGCGACATAGTCAGAGAGAGGCAGAGACAGAAGGAGAGTCAGAGAGAGACAAGCAGAAAGGGACAAAGACAGAGATACAGGGAGAGAGGCAGAAAGAGAGCTACGCACAGAGATAGAGAGAGAGGTTTGGAGAGAGATTGAGAGACAAAGAGAAAGGCAGAGACAGAGAGAGAGAAAGACACAGAGAGAGACAGAGATAGGACAGGACAGGAACTGAAAGATATTAGTACTAGTAAACAAGTAGTTCTGGAGAAATTAATGGGACTGAAAGCCGATAAATCCCCTGGACCTGATGGCCTACATCCTAGGGTTATGAAAGAGTTGGCTATAGAGATAGTGGATGCATTGTTTGTCATTTTCCAAAATTCCATAGATTCTGGAATGGTTACCGCGGATAGGAAGGTAGCAAATGTAACCCAACTATTTAAGAAAGGAGGGAGAGAGAAAACGGGGAACTACAGACCAGTTAGCCTGACATCAATAGTAGGGAAAATGCGAGGATCTGTTATTAAGGACGTGGTAACAAGGCACTTAGAAAATACTGATAGGATTGGGCAGAGTCAACACGGATTTAAGAAAGGGAAATCATGTTTGGCCGATCTGTTAGAGTTCTTTGAGGTTGTGACTATCAGAATAGATTAGGCCAAACCAGTGCATGTGGTGTAGATGGATTTTCAGAAGGCATTCGATAATGTGCCACACACGAGGTTATTAAACAAAATTAGGGCTAATGGGACTGGTAATATACTAGCATGGATTGAGGATTGGTTAACGGACAGAAAACAGAGAGTAGGAATAAACGGGTCATTTTCGGGTTGGCAGGCTGTAACTAGTGGGGTACCACAAGGATCAGTGCTTGGGTCTCAGCTATTCACAATCTCCATCAATGATTTGGATGAGGGGACCAAATGTAATATATCCAAGTTTGCTGATGATACAAAGCTGGGTGGGAATGTAAGTTGTGGGGAGGATGCAAGGAGGCTTCAAGGGGATATAGACAGGCTAAGTGAGTGGGCAAGAACATGGCTAATGGAATATAATGTGGAGAAATGTGAAGTTAGCCACTTAGGTAGGAAAAACAGAGTATTTTTTAAATGGTGAGAGATTGGGAAATGTTGGTGTTCAGAGGGACCTGGGTGTCCTTGGACACGAATCACTGAAAGTTAACATGCAGGTACAGCAAGCAATTAGGAAAGCAAATGGTATGTTGGCCTTTATGACAAGAGGATTTGAGTATAAGAGTAAAGACCTCTTAATGAAATTATTTAGGACCCTGGTGAGACCACACCTGGAGTATTGTGTACAGTTTTGGTCTCCTTACCTAAGGAAGGATATACTTGCCATAGAGGGAGTGCAACGAAGGTTCACCAGACTGGTTCCTGGGATGAGGGGATTGTCCTACAAGGACAGATTGAGTAGACTAGGCCTATATTCTCAAGAGTTTAGAAGAATGAGAGGTGATCTCATTGAAATATACATAATTCTTACAGGGCTTGACAGGGTAGATGCAGGGAGGATGTTTCCCCTGGCTGGGGAGTCTAGAACCAGGGGTCACAGTCTCAGAATAAGGGGTCGGCCATTCAGGACTGAGATGAGGAGAAATGTCTTCACTCAGAGGGTGGAGGATCTTTGAAGGGCTGTGAAGGCTCAGTCGTTGAGAATATTCAAGACAGAGATCGATAGATTTTTGAATATTAAGGGATTCAAGGGATTTGGGGATAGTTCAGGAAAGTGGAGAAGAGGTAGAAGATCAGCCATGATCTAATTGAATGGTGGAGCAGGCTCGAAGGGTCAAATCGCCTGCTCCTGCTCCTATTTCTTATGAACTTATTTTTTTACAGAGAGTGAAACAGAAAGATATCGATGGAGACAGACAGAAAGGGAGAAAGATAGACAGAGAGAATGAATCTGCGCGATCGGGGGATTGAGATGGAAGCCTAGAAAATATTTGGGAAGACAGCAGATTATATATTCCGCGTTTTCCCAATGATTTTACACACCAACTACAAGATGCAGCAACTTCTGTAGTGACAGCACCGCAAAGGCAAAGCCAGTGACTGCTAGCGATGAGAGTTCCTGCAATAACCAATCGCACTTATGTTTTTGAAAGACTTTGCCCTGATATATTTGCGCCAGACTAAGTCAGAGCGAGGGATTTAATTTCCCTGAAGTATCAAGATCCTGCAACGCCCTTACCTTCATCAGAATCCACCTGAGATGTGGAAAGAGAGTCATCTGATACCACAAGATTCCCGGAGTCTGAGAGGGTCAAATAAAGACAACATCAATTTCACTGGGAGGCTGGGCGCTTGGAGGAATATAGAGAGTACAGGAGAGAAAGAGACAGACACCACCCCTCAGTCACTGCATCCCACTCCCCTCAGTAACTGCATCCCACTCCCCTCAGTAACTGCATCCCACTACCCTCAGTCACTGCATCCCACTACCCTCAGTCACTGCATCCCACTCCCCTCAGTCACTACATCCCACTCCCCTCAGTCACTGCATCCCACTCTCCTCAGTCACTGCATCCCACTCCCCTCCGTCAGGGCATTCCACTCCCCTCAGTCACTTCATCCCACTGCCCTCAGTCACTTCATCCCACTCCCCTCAGTCACTGAATCCCACTTCCCTCAGTCACTTCATCCCACTCCCCTCAGTCACTGCACCCACTCCCCTCAGTCACTGTATCCCACTTCCCTCAGTCACTTCATCCCACTCCCCTCAGACACTGCATCCCACTCCCCTAAGTCACTGCATCCCACTTCCCTCAGTCACTACATCTCACTCCCCTCAGTCACTGCACTCACTCCCCTCAGTCACTGCAGCCCACTCCCCTCAGTAACGGCATCCCACTTCCCTCAGTCACTTCATCCCACTCCCCTCAGACACTGCATCCCACTTCCCTCAGTCACTTCATCCCACTCCCCTCAGACACTGCATCCCACTCCCCTCACTTACTGCATCCCACTCCCATCAGTCACTATATCCCACTCCCCTCAGTCACTGCATCCCACTCTGCTCAGTCACTATATCCCACTCCCCTCAGTTACTGCATCCCACTCCCCTCAGTCACTGCATCCCACGCCCCTCAGTCACTGCATCCCACACCCCTCAGTCACTACTTCCCACTCCCCAGAGTCACTGCATCACAATCCCCTCAGTCATTCATCCCACTCCCCTCAGTCACTGCAGCCCACTCCCCTCAGTCACTGCATCCCACTCCCCTCAGTCACTGCATCCCACTCCCCTCAGTGACTTCATCCCACTCACCTCAGTGATTACATCCCACTCCCCTCAGTCACTTCATCCCACTCCCCTCAGTCACTTCATCCCACTCACCTCAGTGACTACATCCCACTCCCCTCAGTCACTACATCCCACTCCCCTCAGTCACTTCATCCCACTCCCCTTAGTCACTGCATCCCACTCCCCTCAGTCACTTCAAACCCACTCCCCTCAGTCACTACATCCCACTCCCCTCAGTCACGCATCCCACTCCCCTCAGTCACTGCATCCCACTCCCCTCAGTCAACGCATACCACTCCACTCAGTCACTACATCCCACTCCCCTCAGTCTCTGCATCCCTCTCCCCTCAGTCACTGCATCCCACTCCCCTCAGTCACTGCAGTCCACTCCCCTCAGTCACTGCATCCCACTTCCCTCTGTCACTGCATCGCACTCCCCACAGTCACTGCATTCCACTCCCCTCAGTCATTACATCCCACTTCCCTCAGTCACTGCATCCCACTCCCATGAGTTGCTGCATCCCACACCCCTCAATCACGACATCGCACTCCCCTCCGTCACTGCATCCCACTCCCCTCAGTTACTGCATCCCACTTCCCTCAGCAACTACATCCCATTCGCCTCAGTCACTATATCGCACTCCCCTCAGTCACTGCATCGCACTTACCTCAGTCACTTCATCCCACTCCCCTCAGACACTGCACCTCACTTCCCTCAGTCACTGCATCCCACTCGCCTCAGTTACTGCATCACACTATACTCAGTCACTACATCCCATTCCCTCAGTCACTGCATCCCACTCTCCTCAATCACGTCATCCCTATCCCCTCATTCACTACATTCCACTCCCCTCAGTCACTGCCTCCCAATCCCCTCAGTCCCTGCATCCCACTCCCCTCAGTCACTACACCCCACTCCCCTGAGTCACTACAACCCACTTCCCTCAGTCACTGCATCCCACTCCCCTCAGTCGCTGCATCCCACTCCCCTCAGTCACTGCATCCCATTCCCCTCAGTCACTACACCACACTCCCCTGAGTCACTAAAACCCACTTCCCTCAGTCACTGCATCCCACTCCCCTCAGTCACTACACCCCACTCCCCTCAGTCACTACACCCCACTCCCCTCAGTCACTTCAAACCCACTCCCCTCAGTCACTACATCCCACTCCCCTCAGTCACGCATCCCACTCCCCTCAGTCACTGCATCCCACTCCCCTCAGTCAACGCATACCACTCCACTCAGTCACTACATCCCACTCCCCTCAGTCTCTGCATCCCTCTCCCCTCAGTCACTGCATCCCACTCCCCTCAGTCACTGCAGTCCACTCCCCTCAGTCACTGCATCCCACTTCCCTCTGTCACTGCATCGCACTCCCCACAGTCACTGCATTCCACTCCCCTCAGTCATTACATCCCACTTCCCTCAGTCACTGCATCCCACTCCCATGAGTTGCTGCATCCCACACCCCTCAATCACGACATCGCACTCCCCTCCGTCACTGCATCCCACTCCCCTCAGTTACTGCATCCCACTTCCCTCAGCAACTACATCCCATTCGCCTCAGTCACTATATCGCACTCCCCTCAGTCACTGCATCGCACTTACCTCAGTCACTTCATCCCACTCCCCTCAGACACTGCACCTCACTTCCCTCAGTCACTGCATCCCACTCGCCTCAGTTACTGCATCACACTATACTCAGTCACTACATCCCATTCCCTCAGTCACTGCATCCCACTCTCCTCAATCACGTCATCCCTATCCCCTCATTCACTACATTCCACTCCCCTCAGTCACTGCCTCCCAATCCCCTCAGTCCCTGCATCCCACTCCCCTCAGTCACTACACCCCACTCCCCTGAGTCACTACAACCCACTTCCCTCAGTCACTGCATCCCACTCCCCTCAGTCGCTGCATCCCACTCCCCTCAGTCACTGCATCCCATTCCCCTCAGTCACTACACCACACTCCCCTGAGTCACTAAAACCCACTTCCCTCAGTCACTGCATCCCACTCCCCTCAGTCACTACACCCCACTCCCCTCAGTCACTACACCCCACTCCCCTCAGTCACTATATTCCACTTCCCTCAGTCACTGCATCCCACTCGCCTCAGTTACTGCATCCCACTCCCCTCAGTCACTGCATCACACTACCATCAGTCACTACATCCCACTCCCCGCAGTCACTGCATCCCACTCTCCTCAATCACGTCATCCCAATCCCCTCAATCACTACATCCCGCTCCCCTCAGTCACTGCATTCCACTCCCCTCAGTCACTGCATCCCACTCGCCTCAGTTACTGCATCCCACTCCCCTCAGTCACTGCATCACACTACCATCAGTCACTACATCCCACTCCCCGCAGTCACTGCATCCCACTCTCCTCAATCACGTCATCCCTATCCCCTCATTCACTACATTCCACTCCCCTCAGTCACTGCCTCCCAATCCCCTCAGTCCCTGCATCCCACTCCCCTCAGTCACTACACCCCACTCCCCTGAGTCACTACAACCCACTTCCCTCAGTCACTGCATCCCACTCCCCTCAGTCGCTGCATCCCACTCCCCTCAGTCACTGCATCCCATTCCCCTCAGTCACTACACCACACTCCCCTGAGTCACTAAAACCCACTTCCCTCAGTCACTGCATCCCACTCCCCTCAGTCACTACACCCCACTCCCCTCAGTCACTACACCCCACTCCCCTCAGTCACTATATTCCACTTCCCTCAGTCACTGCATCCCACTCGCCTCAGTTACTGCATCCCACTCCCCTCAGTCACTGCATCACACTACCATCAGTCACTACATCCCACTCCCCGCAGTCACTGCATCCCACTCTCCTCAATCACGTCATCCCAATCCCCTCAATCACTACATCCCGCTCCCCTCAGTCACTGCATTCCACTCCCCTCAGTCACTGCATCCCACTTCCCTCAGTCACTACATCCCAACCCCCTCAGTCACCGCCTCCCACTCCCCTCAGTCACTGCATCCCACTTCCCTCGGTCTCTGCATTCCACTCCCCTCCGTCACTACATCCCACTCCCCTCAGTCACCGCATCCCACACCCCTCAATCACTGCATTCCTCTCCCCTCAGTCACTGCATCCCACTCCCCTCAGTCACTGCATCCCACTTCCCTCAGTCACTGCATCCCACTCGCCTCAGTTACTGCATACCACTCCACTCTGTCACTACATCCCACTCCCCTCAGTCACTACATCCCACTCCTCACAGTCACTACATCCCATTCCCTTCAGTCACCACATCCCACTCCCCTCAGTCACTGCATCCCACTCCCGTCAGTCTCTGCATCCTACTCCCTCAGTAACTCCACCCCACTCCCCTGAGTCTCTACATCCCACTACCTTCAGTCACTGCATCCCACTCCCGTCAGTCACTGCATCCCACTCCCCTCAGTCTCTATATTCTACTCCCTCAGTAACTCCATCCCACTCCCCTCAGTCACTGCATCCCACTCCCCTCAGTCTCTAATCCCCACTTCCCTCAGTCACTACATCCCACTCCCGTCAGTCACTACATCCCACTCCCCTCAGTCACTACATCACACTTCCCTCAGTCACTACATCCCACGGCCCTCCTCAGTCAATACATCCCGCACCACTCAGACACTGCAACCCACTCCCTTGATTTCATGATTAGATCCATCTCCAGGACTTAGTCCTTCAGGCTTCACATTAGGTGAACAGTCTGTTTAGAATCGATCCCACAAGACAGATAGCTGAGGCTGCTACCGTTTTTTTCAGACACTGCATTCCACTCCCCTCAGTCACTACACCCCACTCCCCTCAGTCACAACACCCCACTCCCCTCAGTCACTGCATCCCACTCCCCTCAGTCACTGCATCCCACCAACCTCAGTCACTATATCTCACTCCCCTCAGTCACTGTATCCCACTCTCCTTAGTCAGTACATCACACTCTCCTCCGTCACTGCATCCCACTCCCCTCAGTCACTGCATCCCACTCCCCTCAGTCACTGCATCCCACCAACCTCAGTCACTGCATCCCACTCTCCTCAGTCACTGCGTCCCACTCCCCTCAGTAACTATATCTCACTCCCCTCAGTCACTGCATCCCACTCTCCTTAGTCACTACATCACACTCTCCTCCGTCACTGCATCCCACTCCCCTCAGTCACTGCATCCCACTCCTCACAGTCACTACATCCCACTCCCTTCAGTCACCACATCCCACTCCCCTAAGTCACTGCATCCCACTCCCCTCAGTCTCTGCATCCTACTCCCTCAGCAACTCCACCCCACTCCCCTGAGTCTCTACATCCCACTACCTTCAGTCACTGCATCCCACTCCCGTCAGTCACTGCATCCCACTCCCCTCAGTCTCTACATTCTACTCCCTCAGTAACTCCATCCCACTCCCCTCAGTCACTGCATCCCACTCCCCTCAGTCTCTAATCCCCACTTCCCTCAGTCACTACATCCCACTCCCCTCAGTCACTACATCCCTCTCCCCTCAGTCACTACATCCCACGGCCCTCCTCAGTCAATAAATCCCGCACCACTCAGACACTGCAACCCACTCCCTTGATTTCATGATTAGATCCATCTCCAGGACTTAGTCCTTCAGGCTTCACATTAGGTGAACAGTCTGTTTAGAATCGATCCCACAAGACAGATAGCTGAGGCTGCTTCCGTTTTTTTCAGACACTGCATTCCACTCCCCTCAGTCACTACACCCCACTCCCCTCAGTCACTGCATCCCACTCCCCTCAGTCACTGCATCCCACCAACCTCAGTCACTGCGTCCCACTCCCCTCAGTCACTGCATCCCACCAACCTCAGTCACTGCATCCCACTCCCCTCAGTCACTGCGTCCCACTCCCCTCAGTCACTGCATCCCACTCCCCTCAGTCACTACACCCCACTCCCCTCAGTCGCTGCATCCCACTCCCCTCAGTCACTGCGTCCCACTCCCCTCAGTCACTATATCTCACTCCCCTCAGTCACTGCATCCCACTCTCCTTAGTCACTACATCACACTCTCCTCCGTCACTGCATCCCACTCCCCTCAGTCACTACATCCCACTCCCCTCAGTCACTACATCCCACTCCCCTCAGTCTCTACATCCTACTCCCCTCAGTCACTACATCCCACGACCCTCCACAGTCAATACGTCCCTCAGCCCTCAGACACTGCAACCCACTCCCTTGATTTCATGATTAGATCCATCTCCAGGACTTAATCCTTCAGGCTTCACATTCGGTGAACAGTCTGTTTAGAATCGATCCCACAAGACAGATGCCTAAGGCTGCTTCCGTTTTTTTCAGCCACTGCATTCCACTCCCCTCAGTCACTACACCCCACTCCCCTCAGTCACAGCATCCCACTCCCCTCAGTCACTGCGTCCCACTCTCATCAGTCACTTTATTCCACTCCCTTGAGTAAATCACTAGATACATCTCCAAGAAACCTTCAGGCTTCACATTGCGTGGACAGTCTATTTAAAATGGACCCAGCAAGTCATATACCTGAGGCTGCAGACCGGGCTGGGTCAGTGGATGAAAGGTCAGCGGTTTCTAGAGTAGATTGCTCCTCGGGTACCTGAGTCGTGGATTTACCTGGATCTATAAAAAAGGAAGAGAGACACAGGAGAGTAGAAAGCGCCCGTACAGGTCATTGGTTTTGTACTAGAGTCCGGAAAATGTCAGACAGCATTCTTCATATAAATTTGAATCATCCAATCGCACTCCCCTCAGACACTACACCCCACATCCGTCAGTCACTACATTCCACTCCCCTCAGTCACTACATCCCACTCCCCTCAGTCACTGCATCCCACTCCCCTCAGTCACTGCAGCCCTCTCCTCCCAGTCACTGCATCCCACTTCCCTCAGTCACTGCAGCCCACACCCCCCCAGTCACTGCATCCCACTGCCCTCCGTCACTGCACCCATTCCACTCAGTCACTACATCCCACACCCCTCAGTCACTACATCCCTCTCCCCTCAGTCATTACATCCCACTCCCCTCAGTCACTACATCCCTCTCCCCTCAGTCACTACATCCATCTCCCCTCAGTCATTACATCCCACTCCCCTCAATCACTACATCTCACTGCCCTCAGTTACTACATCCCACACCCCTCAGTCACAACATTCCACTCCTCAATCTATACATTCCACTCCCCTCAGTCAATACATCCCACCTCCTCAGTCACTACATCCCACTCCCCTCAGTAACTGTGTCCAATTCCCACCAGTCACTGCATCGCACACCCCTCAGTCAATACATCCCTCTCCCCTCAGTCACAGCATCCCACTCCCCTCAGTCACTGCATCCCACTCCCCTCAGTCACTGCATCCCACTCCCCTCAGTCACTGCATTCCACTACACTCGCTCACTGCATCCCACACCCCTCAGTCAATACATCCCTCTCCCCTCAGTCACAGCATCCCACTCCCCTCAGTCACTGCATTAAACTCCCCTCAGTCACTGCATTAAACTCCCCTCAGTCACTACATCCCAGTTCCCTCAGTCACTACATCCCACTCCCCTCAGTCACTGCATCCCACTCCCCTCAGTCACTGCATCCCACTCCCCTCAGTCACTGCATCCCACTCCCCTCAGTCACTACATCCCACTCTCCTCAGTCACTATATCATACTCCCCTCAATCACTACATTCCACTCCCCTCAATCACTACATTCCACTCCCCTCAATCACTACATTCCACTCCCCTCAATCACTACATTCCACTCCCCTCAGTCACTATATCCCACTCCCCTCAGTCACTAAATTCCTCTGCCCTCAGTCACTACATCCCACTCCCCTCAGTCACTGCATCCCACTCCGCTCAGTCACTGCATCCCACTCCGCTCAGTCACTGTATACCACTCCCATCAGTCACTGCATCCCACTCCCCTCAGTCACTACATCCCACTCCCCTCAGTAACTGCATCCCACTCCCCTCAGTCACTGCCTCACACTCCCCTCAGTCACTGCATCCCACTCCCCTCAGTCACTACATCCCACTCCCCTCAGTCACTACATCCCATTCCCCTCAGTCACTGCATCCCACTCCCCTCAGTCACTGAATCTCACTCCCCTCGGTCACAGCATCCCACTCCCCTCACTCTATACTTCCCACTACACTCGCTGACTGCATCCCACACCCCTCAGTCAATACATCCCACTCCCCTCAGTCACTACATCCCACTCCCCTCAGTTACTGCATCCCACTCCCCTCAGACACTGCATCCCACTCCCCTCAATCACTACATCCCACTGCCCTCATTCACTACATCCCACTCACCTCAGTCACTACATTCCACTCCCCTCAGTCACTGCATCCCACTCCCCAAAGTCACGACATTCCACTCCCCTCAGTCACTGCATCCCATTCCTCTCAGTCACTGCATCCCTCTCCCCTCAGTCACCACATTCCACTCCCCTCAGTCACTGCATCCCACTCCCCAAAGTCACTACATTCCACTCCCCTCAGTCACTGCATCCCACTCCCCTCAGTCACTGCATCCCACTCTCATCAGTCTCCTCATTCCACTTCCCTCAGTCACTGCATCCCACTCCCCTCAGTCACTGCATCCCACTCTCATCAGTCTCCTCATCCCACTCCCCTGGGTCTCCTCATCCAACTCCCCTCAGTCACTACATCCCACTCCCCTCAGACTCCTCATCCCACTCTCATCAGTCTCCTCATTCCACTTCCCTCGGTCTGCTCATCCCTCTCCCCTCGGTCTCCTGATCCCACTCCCCTCAGTCTCCTCATCCCACTCCCCCACTCTCCTCCTCCCACTCCCGTTAGTTACTGCATCCCGCTCCCCTCAGTCTCCTCATCCCATTCCCCCACCCTCCTCCTCCCACTCCCATTAGTAACTCCATCCCACTCCCCTCAGTTTCTGAATCCCACTCCCCTCAATCACTACATCCCACTGCCCTCAGTCATTGGATACCATTCCCGTCAGTCAATACATCCCACCACCTCAGTCACGACATCCCAACTCCTCAGTCACTGCATCCAACTCCCCTCAGTCACTGCATCCAACTCCCCTCAGTCACTGCATCCAACTCCCCTCAGTGACTACATCCCACTCCCCTCAGTCACTACATCCCGCTCCCCTCGGTCACTGCATCCCACTCGCCTCAGCCACTACATCCCACTCCCCTCAGTCACTGCATCCCACTCCCCTCAGTCACTACATCCCACTCCCCTCAGTCAGTGCATCCCCCTCCCCTCAGTCACTACATCCCACTGCCCTCATTCACTGCATCCCACTCCCCTCAGTCATTACATCCCACTCCCCAAAGTCTCTACATTCCACTCTCATCAGTCACTGCATCCCACTCCCCTCACTCACATCCCACTCCCCTCAGTCACTACATCCCACTCCCCTCAGTCACTACATCCCACTCCCCTCAGTCACTACGTCCCACACCCCTCAGTCACTACGTCCCACTCCCCTCAGTCACTACATCCCACTCCCCTCAGTCACGACATCCCACTCCTCTCAGTCACTGCATCCCACTCCCCGCAGTCACTGCATCCCATGCCCCTCAGTCACTGCATCCCACTCCCCTCAGTCACTACATCCCACTCCCCTCAGTCACTACATCCCACTCCCCTCAGTCAGTGCATCCCCCTCCCCTCAGTCACTACATCCCACTGCCCTCATTCACTGCATCCCACTCCCCTCAGTCATTACATCCCACTCCCCAATGTCTCTACATTCCACTCCCATCAGTCACTGCATCCCACTCACCTCACTCACTACATCCCACTCCCCTCAGTCACTACATCCCACACCCCTCAGTCACTGCATTTCACTCCCCTCAGTCACTGCGTCCCACTCCCCTCAATCACTACATCCCACTCCCCTCAGTCACTACATCCCACTCCCCTCAGTCACTGCATCCCACTCCCCCTAGTCACTGCATCCCACTCCCCAAAGACACTACATTCCACTCCCCCTAGTCACTGCATCCCACTCCCCTCAGTCACTACATCCCACTCCCCTCAGTCACTGCATCCCACTCCCCTCGGTCTCCTCATCCCACTCCCCTCAGTCTCCTCATCCCACTCCCCCACTCTCCTCCTCCCACTCCCGTTAGTTACTGCATCCCACTCCCCTCACTCACTTCATCCCAGTCCCCTCTGTCACTGCATCCCTCTCCCCTCAGTCACTGCATCCCACTCCCCTCAGTCACTACATCCCACTCACCTCACTCACTACATCCCACTGCCCTTAGTCACTGTATCCCACTCCCGTCAGTCAATACATCCCACCACCGCAGTCACTACATCCCACTCCCGTCAGTCACTACATCCCACTCCCCTCAGTCACTACATCCCACTCCCCTCGGTCACTACATCCCACTCCCCTCAGTCACTACATCCCACTGCCCTTAGTCATTGGATACCACTCCCGTCAGTCACTACATCCCACCTACTCAGTCATTACATCCCACTCCCCTCAGTCACTACATCCCACTCCCCTCAGTCACTGCATCCCACTCCCGTCAGTCACTGCATTCCACTCCCATCAGTCACTACATCCCACCTACTCAGTCATTACATCCCACTCCCCTCAGTCACTACATCCCCCTCCCCTCAGTCATTACATCCCACTCCCCTCAGTCACTACATCCCCCTCCCCTCAGTCACTACATCCCCCTCCCCTCAGTCACTGCCTCCCACTGCCCTCATTCACTGCATCTCACTCACCTCAGTGACTGCATCCCACTCCCCTCAGTCACTGCATCCCACTCCCCCCAATCACTACATCCCGCTGCCCTCAGTCAGTGCATCCCCCTCCCCTCAGTCACTGCCTCCCACTGCCCTCATTCACTGCATCCCACTCACCTCAGTTACTACATCCCTCTCCCCTCAGACACTGCATCACACTCCCCAAAGTCACTACATCCCACTCCCCTCAGTCACTGCATCCCACTCCCCTCAGTCACTACATCCCACTCCCCTCAGTCACTGCATCCCACTCCCCTCATTCACTACATCCCGCTCCCCTCAGTCACTGCATTTCACTCCCCTCAGTCACTGCGTCCCACTCCCCTCAGTCACTACATCCCACTCCCCCTAGTCACTGCATCCAACTCCCCAAAGTCACTACATTCCACTCCCCTCAGTCACTGCATCCCACTCCCCTCAGTCACTACATCCCACCGCCCTCAGTCACTACATCCCACTCCCCTCAGTCACTGCATCCCACTCCCCCTAGTCACTGCATCCAACTCCCCTCAGTCACTACATTCTAATCCCCTCAGTCACTACATCCCACTCCCCTCAGTCACTACATCCCACTCCCCCTAGTCACTGCATCCAACTCCCCAAAGTCACTACATTCCACTCCCCTCAGTCACTGCATCCCACTCCCTTCAGTCACTGCATCCCACTCCCCTCAGTCACTACATCCCACTCCCCTCAGACACTGCATCCAACTCCCCAAAGTCACTACATTCCACTCCCCTCAGTCACTACATCCCACTCCCCTCAGTCACTACATCCCACTCCCTCTAGTCACTGCATCCAACTCCCCAAAGTCACTACATTCCACTCCCCTCAGTCACTGCATCCCACTCCCCTCAGTCACTACATCCCACTGCCCTCAGTCACTACATTCCACTCCCCTCAGTCACTGCATCCCATTCCCCTCAGTCACTGCATCTCACTTCCCTCAGTCACTACATCCCACTCCCCAAAGTCTCTACGTTCCACTCCCCTCAGTCACTGCATCCCACTCCCCTCAGTCACTGCATCCAACTCCCCTGGGTCTCCTCATCCAACTCCCCTCAGTCACTGCATCCCACTCCCCTCAGACTCCTCATCCCACTTTCATCAGTCTCCTCATTCCACTTCCCTCGGTCTCCTCATCCCTCTCCCCTCGGTCTCCTGATCCCACTCCCCTCAGTCTCCTGATCCCACTCCCCCACTCTCCTCCTCCCACTCCCGTTAGTAACTCCATCCCACTCCCCTCAGTCTCTGAATCCCATTCCCCTCAGTCACTGCATCCCACTCTCATCAGTCTCCTCATCCCACTCCCCTCGGTCTCCTCATCCCACTCCCCTCAGTCTCCTCCTCCCACTCCAGTTAGTTACTGCATCCCACTCCCCTTAGTCTCCTCATCCCATTCCCCCACTCTCCTCCTCCCACTCCCGTTAGTAATCCATCCCACTCCCCTCACTCACTGCAGCCCTCTCCCCTCAGATAGAGGCTGAATGATTCTCAGTGATCAGCTTTTCAGGAGTCAGATTGCGTGAACAGCCTGTATAGCGTGCGCACCACAAGACCGATACCTGAGGCTGCAGACCCCGCTGCGATAGTGGATGAACCGTCAGTGGCTTCTTGAGTCGGTTGTTGCTCGGGTTCCTGAGTTGTGGATGTCTCTGGATCTGTAATAAAGTGAGAGACACGTGGGAGAGTGGACGTGTGAAGAACAGCACATCAGATCACGAGGCTGGTACTGGAGTACAGAGTCTGTCAGACACCAGTCTTTATATAAACCAGAATACTCCAATCCTATTCCCCGTGACATGGGAGAGTGGAGGATTGAAGAACAGCACATCAGATCAGCAGGCTGGTACTGGAGTACAGAGTCTGTCAGACACCAGTCTTTATATTAACCAGAATACTCCAATCCCATTCCCCGTCACCTGTAAAGCCTGTAGAGGGAGCCTGCGGTGCCCAGCACCAGACTTGGGGCGAGGCGCGCCCGTGGGTGCTGGAGAGCCGCTGGGTCGTGCGTAAACACCTTGTGGCGTTTTACTACATTGAAGGCGCTATATAAATTCAAGATGTTGTTATTGATGTTGCTGCAGCTCTGTACTTGGGGCCTCTCGCGAACCGTGGGCACTGCAGGGAACAGAGTGTCCGATAGAGACTGAGAACAGCGTCTGATTCAGTTCCCTATAGCTTAGGCGAAAAGTAAAGTTTGTGTTTCAGATCATTCACTCATTACACAAAGGAGGGGCACGTGTAACTTTGTTATTTCTGTTGATGACACGGGACATCCCAGAGTCACCCCTCTGTGTCAGTTATAAACAGCAACATACCTGTGCAATAAGCATAGTGACACCAGCGTGTGGGCTTCAACTCATAAACAAAGTAACTGGAGCAGTTTTTGATCTTTATCTCCCGGGACGAGTGGCAGGAACTTTCAAACCAGGGAAAACAAACTGTCCTCGTCACTTCTCCCTGACTCACGGTGGGATGAGCTCCTGAAATGAGGATTGTAAATATTGAAGAATGTAACCAAGGTGAACAGTGCAGAACAGTGAATGTGAATCTGATATTATAAAGTCTGAAGGTACCGTTTAACCAGCCTGGAGAGTTTGTGGAGCAGTGAAGGATTGGGACAACAGTCTCCGGAATCTTCCATCCACCAGAACTGGAACAACAATCAGAGAGTCAGCCCCTGAACTGATGAACCTTATTAACTGATAGAAAGACTGGGACCGGCAGAGAGTAACAGAAACTGGGGCCCGTCCTTTATACTCTGTCCCCATTCTATATTCCCCTCTATCCCGGGTATCTCCCTTTACTCTCTGTCCCCGTTCTATATTCCCCTATCCCGGGTATCTCCCTTTACTCCCTGTCCCCGTTCTATATTCCCCTCTATCCCGGGTATCTCCCTTTACTCACTGTCCCCGTTCTGTATTCCCCTATCCCGGGTATCTCCCTTTACTCTCTGTCCCCGTTCTATATTCCCCTCTATCCCGGGTATCTCCCTTTACTCTCTGTGCCCGTTCTATATCCCCTCTATCCCGGGTATCTCCCTTTACACTCTGTCCCCATTCTATATCCCCTCTATCCCGGGTATCTCCCTTTACTCTCTGTCCCCGTTCTATATTCCTCTCTATTTCAGGTATCTCCCTTTACTCTCTGTCCCCGTTCTATATTCCTCTCTATCCCAGGTATCTCCCTTTACTCTCTGTGCCCGTTCTATATCCCCTCTATCCCAGGTATCTCCCTTTACTCTCTGTTCCCGTTCTCTATTCCCTCTATCCAATGTTTCCCACTTTTATTCTCTGTGTTTCTCTCTGTGGAGTCCGATTTTTCCCCTTTCCCTGTATCCACTCCCTGCCTCATTGTTCTGGCTGATAATCCCGGTCTCCCAGCTGTTTCCATTCTTGCACTCACACTTGGGTATCTTTTGTACATTTACTCCACGCTTATCAACTAGTTTATCTCTAATTTTCCCTTTAAGTTACCTTTGAAATCTGTACCATCCGTAGTCAAGATTGTTATCACACTTCAGCTCGCCAGAGCATTCAGTCCCACTACAATCCGTGCTCCTCCAGGACTGGTCCAAGACTGTGTGATTTACACACGGGTCAGTGAGTGCGGAGCCTGCGACTGAGTGACAGAAAGATGGTTAGTGTTGGCTTCTACCCCCCGAAGTACCAATAAACTCAGGTTCACTCTCCACCCCGCTAGAAAATTCCCCAAGTTAAATTTGGACACTTTCCTCGTTCTCTAAACCAGGTGAGAGATATCACGAGGTATCTCAGTCCCCAGGGGAACACTGAGTGCAGATGGTGAGGGACACTCGTTGGTCAGTAAAACACAATAACCACGCCCCTCAGTCGATGCATCCCAATCCCCTAAAACACAATAACCACGCCCCTCAGTCGCTGCATCCCAATCCCCTAAAACACAACAAGCCACGCCCCTCAGTCGCTGCATCCCAATCCCCTAAAACACAATAACCACGCCCCTCAGTCGCTGCATCCCAATCCCCTAAAACACAACAAGCCACGCCCCTCAGTCGCTGCATCCCAATCCCCTAAAACACAACAAGCCACGCCCCTCAGTCGTTGCATCCCAATCCCCTAAAACACAACAAGCCACGCCCCTCAGTCGCTGCATCCCAATCCCCTAAAACACAAGCCACGCCCCTCAGTCGCTGCATCCCAATCCCCTAAAACACAATAACAAATAAACGATGTGCTTCAGTTCTTTTATTCCTTGTGTCCCCATTGTAACTTTGTTATTTCTGTTGATGAAATGGGACATCCCAGAGCCACCCCTCTGGGTCAGTTATAAACAGACACGTACCTGTGCAATAAGCATAGTGACACCAGCGTGTGGGCTTCAACTCATAAACAAAGTAACTGGAGCAGTTTTTGATCTTTATCTCCCGGGACGAGTGGCAGGAACTTTCAAACCAGGGAAAACAAACTGTCCTCGTCACTTCTCCCTGACTCACGGTGGGATGAGAACCTGAAATGAGGATTGTAAATATTGAAGAATGTAACCAAGGTGAACAGTGCAGAACAGTGAATGTAAATCTGATATTCTCAAGTGTGAAGGTACCGTTTAACCAGCCTGGAGACTTTGTGGAGCAGTGAAGGATTGGGACAACAGTCTCCGGAATCTTCCATCCACCAGAACTGAAACAACAATCACAGAGTCAGCCCCTGAACTGGTGGACCTTATTAACTGATAGAAAGACTGGGACCGGCAGAGAGTAACACAACCTGGGGCCCGTCCTTTACTCCCTGTCCACATTCTATATTCTCTCTATCCCGGGTATCTCCCTTTACTCTCTTTTCCCGTTCTATATTCCCCTCTATTCCGGGTATCCCCCTTTACTCTCTGTCCCCGTTCTATATTCCCCTCTATCCCGGGTATCCCCCTTTACTCTCTGTCCCCGTTCTATATTCCCCTCTATCCTGGGTATCTCCCTTTACTCTCTGTCCCCGTTCTATATTCCCCTCTATCCCAGGTATCTCCCTTTACTCTCTGTCCCCGTTCTATATTCCCCTCTATCCCGGGTATCTCCCTTTACACTCTGTCCCCGTTCTATATTCCCCTCTATCCCGGGTATCTCCCTTTACTCTCTGTCCCCGTTCTATATTCCCCTCTATTCTGTGTATCTCCCTTTACTCTATGTCCCCGTTCTATATTCCCTCTATCCCGGGTATCTCCTTTCACTCTCTGTCGCCGTTCTATATTCCCCTCTATCCCGGTTATCTCCCTTTACTCTTTGTCTCCGTTCTATATTTCCCTCTATCCCGGGTATCTCTCTTTACTCTCTGTCGCCGTTCTATATTCCCCTCTATCCCGGGTATCTCCCTTTAATCTCTGTCCCCGTTCAATATTCCCCTCTATCCCGGGTATCTCCCTTTACACTCCGTCCCCGTTCAATATTCCCCTCTATCCCGGCTATCTCCCTTTACACTCATTCCCCGTTCTATATTTCCATCTATCGCGGGTATATCCCTTTACTCATGTCCCCGTTCTATATTTCCCTCTATCCCGGGTATCTCCCTTTACTCTCTGTCCCCGTTCTGTATTCCCCTCTATCCCGGGAATCTCCCGATAATCTCTGTCCCCGTTCTATAATCCCCTCTATCCCGGGTATCTCCCTTTACTCTCTGATTCCGTTCCATATTCCGCTCTATCCCGAGTATCTCCCTTTACTCTCTGGCACCGTTCTATATTCCGCTCTATCCCGAGTATCTCCCTTTACTCTCTGGCACCGTTCTATATTACCCTCTATCCCGGGTATCTCCCTTTACTCTCTGGCACCGTTCTATATTCCCCTCTATCCCGGGTATCTCCCTTTACTCTCTGTCACCGTTCTATATTCCCTCTATCCCGGGTAGCTCTCTTTACTCTCTGTCCCCGTTCTATATTCCCTCTATCCCGGGTATCTCCCTTTACTCTCTGTCCCCTTTCTATATTCCCCTCTATCCTGGGTATCTCCCTTTACTCTCTGTCCCCGACCTATATTCCCCTCTATCACGGGTATCTCCCTTTACTCTCTGTCCCCTTTCTATATTCCCCTCTATCCCGAGTATCTCCCTTTACTCTCTGTCCCCGACCTATATTCCCCTCTATCACGGGTATCTCCCTTTACTCTCTGTCCCCGTTCTATATTCGCCTCTATCCCGGGTATCTCCCTTTACTCTCTGTTCCCGTTCTATATTCCCCTCTATCCCGGGTATCTCCCTTTACTCTCTGTCCCCGACCTATATTCCCCTCGATCCCGACTATCTCTCTTTACTCTCTGTTCCCGTTCTATATTCCCCTCTATCCCGGGTATCTCCCTTTACTCTCTGTGCCCGTTCTATATTCCCCTTTATCCCGGGTATCTCCCTTTACTCTCTGTTCCCGTTCTATATTCCCCTCTATCCCGAGTATCTCACTTTACTCTCTGTCCCCGACCTATATTCCCCTCTATCACGGGTATCTCCCTTTACTCTCTGTCCCCGTTCTATATTCGCCTCTATCCTGGGTAACTCCCTTTACTCTCTGTTCCCGTTCTATATTCCCTCTATCCAACATTTCCCCCTTTTAATCTCTGTGTTTCTCTCTGTAGGGTCCGATTGTTCCCCTTTCCCTGTATCCACTCCCTGCCACATTGTTCTGGCTGATATTCCCGGTCTCCCAGCAGTTTCCATTCCTGCACTCACACTTGGGTATCTTTTGTACATTTACTCCACGCTTATCAACTAGTTTATCTCTAATTATCCCTTGAAGTTACCTTTGAAATCTGTACCATCCGTAGTCAAGATTGTTATCACACTTCAGCTCGCCAGAGCATTCAGTCCCACTACAATCCGTGCTCCTCCAGGACTGGTCCAAGACTGTGTGATTTACACACGGGTCAGTGAGTGCGGAGCCTGGGACTGAGTGACAGAAAGATGGTTAGTGTTGGCTTCTACACCCCGAAGTACCAATAAACTCAGGTTCACTCTCCACCCCGCTAGAAAATTCCCCAAGTTAAAGTTGGACACTTTCCTCCTTCTCTAAACCAGGTGAGAGATATCACGAGGTATCTCAGTCCCCAGGTGAACACTGAGTGCAGATGGTGAGGGACACTCGTTGGTCAGTAAAACACAATAACCACGCCCCTCAGTCGATGCATCCCAATCCCCTAAAACACAATATCCACGCCCCTCAGTCGATGCATCCCAATCCCCTAAAACACAACAAGCCACGCCCCTCAGTCACTGCATCCCAATCCCCTAAAACACAATAACCCACGCCCCTCAGTCGCTGCATCGCAATCCCCTAAAACACAATAACCACGCCCCTCAGTCGCTGCATCCCAATCCCCTAAAACACAATAACCACGCCCCTCAGTCGCTGCATCCCAATCCCCTAAAACACAATAACCACGCCCCTCAGTCGTTACATCCCAATCCCCTAAAACACAATAACCACGCCCCTCAGTCGCTGCATCCCAATCCCCTAAAACACAATAACAAATAAACGATGTGCTTCAGTTGCTTTATTCCTTGTGTCCCCATTGTAACTGTGTTATTTCTGTTGATGACACGGGACATCCCAGAGTCACCCCTCTGGGTCAGTTATAAACAGACACGTACCTGTGCAATAAGCATAGTGACACCAGCGTGTGGGCTTCAACTCATAAACAAAGTAACTGGAGCAGTTTTTGATCTTTATCTCCCGGGACGAGTGGCAGGAACTTTCAAACCAGTGAAAACAAACTGTCTTCGTCACTTCTCCCTGACTCACGGTGGGATGAGAACCTGAAATGAGCATTGTAAATATTGAAGGATGCAACCAAGGTGAACAGTGCAGAACAGTGAATGTAAATCTGATATTATAAAGTTTGAAGGTACCGTTTAACCAGCCTGGAGATTTTGTGGAGCAGTGAAGGATTGGGACAACAGTCTCCGGAATCTTCCATCCACCAGAACTGAAACAACAATCACAGAGTCAGCCCCTGAACTGATGAACCTTATTAACTGACAGAAAGACTGGGACCGGCAGAGAGTGCTCGAAACTGGGGCCCGTCCTTTACTCCCTGTCCACATTCTATATTCCCCTCTATCCCGGGTATCTCCCTTTACTCTCTGTCCCCGTTCTATATTCCCCTATCCCGGGTATCTCCCTTTACTCTCTGTCCCCGTTCTATCTTCCCCTATCCCGGGTATCTCCCTTTACTCTCTGTCCCCGTTCTATATTCCCCTCTATCCCGGGTATCTCCCTTTACTCTCTGTCCCCGTTCTATATACCCTCTATCCCGGGTATCTCCCTTTAAACTCTATCCCCGTTCTATATTCCCTCTATTCCGGGTATCTCCCTTTACTCTCTGTCCCCGTTCTATATTCCCCTCTATCCCGGTTATCTCCCTTTACTCTCTGTCCCCGTTCTATATTCCCCTCTATCCCGGTTATCTCCCTTTACTCTCTGTCCCCGTTCTATATTCCCCTCTATCCCGGGTATCTCCCTTTACTCTCTGTCCCCGTTCTATATTCCCCTCTATCCCGGGTATCTCCCTTTACTCTCTGTCCCCGTTCTATATTCCCCTCTATCCCGGGTATCTCCCTTTACTCTCTGTCCCCGTTCTATATTCCCTCTATCCCAGGTATCTCCCTTTAGTCTCTGTCCCCGTTCTATATTCCACTCTATCCCGGGTATCACCCTTTACTCTCTGTCACCGTTCTATATTCCCCTCCATCCCGGGTATCTCCCTTTACTCTCTGTCTCCGTTCTATATTCCCTCTATCCCGGGTATCTCCCTTTACTCTATGTCCCCGTAATATATTCCCCTCTATCCTGGGTTTCTCCCTTTACTCTCTGTCCACGTTCTATATTCCCCTCTATCCCGGGTATCTCCCTTTACTCTCTGTCCCCGTTCTATATTCCCTCGATCCCTGGTATCCCCCTTTACTCTCTGTCCCCGTTCTATATTCCCCTCTGTCCCGGGTATCTCCCTTTACTCTCTGTCCCCGTTCTATATTTCCCTCTATCCCGGGTATCTCCCTTTACTCTCTGTCTCCTTTCAATATTCCCCTCTATCCCGGGTATCTCCCTTTACTCTCTGTCTCCTTTCAATATTCCCCTCTATTCCGGGTATCTCCCTTTACTCTCTGTCCCCGTTCTATATTCCCCTCTATCCCGGGTATCTGCCTTTACACTCTGTCCCCGTTCTATTTTCCCCTCTATCCCGGGTATCTCCCTTTACTCTCTGTCCCGGTTTTTTTCCCACCTCTATCCCCGGTATCTCCCTTTACTCTCTGTCTCTGTTCTATATCCCCCTCTATCACGGGTATCTCCCTTTAATCTCTCTCCCCGTTCTATATTCCCCTCTATCCCGGGTATCTCCCTCTAATCTGTGTCTCCGTTCTATATTCCCCTCTATCCCGTGTATCTCCCTTTACTCTCAGTCCCCGTTCTATATTCCCCTCTATCCCGGGTATCCCCCTTTACTCTCTGTGACCGTTCTATATTCCCTCTATCCCGGGTATCTCCCTTTACTCTCTGTCCCCGTTCTATATTCCCCTCTATCCCGGGTATCTCCCTTTACTCTCTTTTCCCGTTCTATATTCCCCTCTATTCCGGGTATCTCCCTTTATTCTCTGTCCCCGTTCTATATTCCCCTCTATCCCGGGTATCTCCCTTTACTCTCTGTCCCCGTTCTATATTCCCCTCTATCCCGGGTATCTCCCTTTACTCTCTGTCACCGTTCTATATTCCCCTCTATCCCGGGTATCTCCCTTTACTCTCTGTCCCCGTTCTATATCCCCTCTATCCCGGTAATCTCCCTTTACTCTCTGTCCACGTTCTATATTCCCCTCTATCCCGGGTATCTCCCTTTACTCTCTTTTCCCATTCTATATTCCCCTCTATCCCGGGTATCTCCCTTTATACTCTGTCCCCGTTCTATAATCCGCTCTATACCGAGTATCTCCCTTTACTCTCTGGCACCGTTCTATATTCCCCTCTATCCCGGGTATCTCCCTTTACTCTCTGTCACCGTTCTATATTCCCTCTATCCCGGGTATCTCCCTTTACTCTCTGTCCCCGTTCTATATTCCCCTCTATCCCGGGTATCACCCTTTACTCTCTGTCACCGTTCTATATTCCCCTCTATCCTGTGTATCTCCCTTTACTCAATGTCCCCGTTCTATATTCCCTCTATCCCGGGTATCTCCCTTTACTCTCTGTCGCCGTTCTATATTCCCCTCTATCCCGGTTATCTCCCTTTACTCTTTGTCCCCGTTCTATATTCCCCTCTATCCCGGGTATCTCCCTTTACTCACTGTCCCCGTTCTATATTCCCTCTATCCCGGGTATCTCCCTTTACTCTCTGTCCCCGTTCCATATTCCTCTCTATCCCAGGTATCTCCCTTTAATCTCTGTGCCCATTCTATATTCCCTCTATCCCGGGTATCTCCCTTTACTCTCTGTGCCCGTTCTATATCCCCTCTATCCCGGGTATCTCCCTTTACTCTCTGTTCCCGTTCTCTATTCCCTCTATCCAATGTTTCCCACTTTTATTCTCTGTGTTTCTCTCTGTAGGGTCCGATTGTTCCCCTTTCCCTGTATCCACTCCCTGCCTCATTGTTCTGGCTGATAATCCCGGTCTCCCAGCAGTTTCCATTCTTGCACTCACACTTGGGTATCTTTTGTACATTTACTCCACGCTTATCAACTAGTTTATCTCTAATTATCCCTTGAAGTTACCTTTGAAATCTGTACCATCCGTAGTCAAGATTGTTATCACACTTCAGCTCGCCAGAGCATTCAGTCCCACTACAATCCGTGCTCCTCCAGGACTGGTCCAGGACTGTGTGATTTACACACGGGTCAGTGAGTGCGGAGCCTGGGACTGAGTAACAGAAAGGTGGTTAATGTGGGCTTCTACCCCCCGAAGTACCAATAAACTCAGGTTCACTCTCCACCCTGCTAGAAAATTCCCCAAGTTAAATTTGGACACATTCCTCCTTCTCTAAACCAGGTGAGAGATATCACGAGGTATCTCAGTCCCCAGGTGAACACTGAGTTCAGATTGTGGGGGACACTCGAAGATCAGTGAGAGATATCATGGGGTATCTCAGTCCCCAGGTGAACACTGAGAGCAGATGATGACAAACTCGATGGGCAGTGAGAGATATCATGGGCTATCTCAGTCCCCAGGTGAACACTGAGTATAGATGGTGGGGACACTCGATGGTCAGTGAGAGATATCATGGAGTATCTCAGTCCCCAGGTGAACACTGAGTACAGATGGTGAAGGTCACTCGATGGTCAGTGAGAGATATCATGGGGTATCTCAGTCCCCAGGTGAACACTGAGTACAGCTGGTGAGGGACACTCGATGGTCAGTGAGAGATATCATGGGGTATCTCAGTCCCCAGGTGAACACTGAGTGCAGATGGTGAGGGACACTCGATGGGCAGTGAGAGATATCACGGTGTATCTCAGTCCCCAAGTGAACACTGATTGCAGATGGTGAGGGACACTCAATGGTCAGTGAGAGATATCATGCGGTATCTCAGTCCCCAAGTGAACACTGAGAGCAGAATATGGCAAACTCGATGGTCAGTGAGAGATATCATGGGGTATCTCGGTCCCCAGGTGAACATTGAGTATAGATGGTGAGGTACACTCGATGGTCAGTGAGAGATATCATGGGGTATCTCAGTCCCCAAGTGAACACTGAGAGCAGATGATGGCAAACTCGATGGTCAGTGAGAGATATCATGGGGTATCTCAGTCCCCAGGTGAACACTGAGTACAGATGGTGGGGGACACTCGATGGTCAGTGAGAGATATCATGGGGTATCTCAGTCCCCAGGTGAACACTGAGTGCAGATGGTGAGGGACACTCGATGGGCAGTGAGAGATATCATGGGGTATCTCAGTCCCCAGGTGAACACTGAGTGCAGATGATGAGGGACACTCGATGGGCAGTGAGAGATATCATGGGGTATCTCAGTCCCCAAGTGAACACTGATTGCAGATGGTGAGGGACACTCAATGGTCAGTGAGAGATATCATGCGGTATCTCAGTCCCCAAGTGAACACTGAGAGCAGAATATGGCAAACTCGATGGGCAGTGAGAGATATCATGGGGTATTTCAGTCCCCAGGTGAACATTGAGTACAGATGGTGAGGGACACTCGATGGTCAGTGGGAGATATCATGGGGTATCTCAGTCCCCAGGGGAACACTGAGTGCAGATGGTGAGGGACACTCGATAGTCAGTAAAACACAATAACCACGACCCTCAGTCGATGCATCCCAATCCCCTAAAACACAATAACCACGCCCCTCAGTCGCTGCATCCCAATCCCCTAAAACACAATAACCACGCCCCTCAGTCGCTGCATCCCAATCCCCTAAAACACAATAACAAATAAACGATGTGCTTCAGTTCTTTTATTCCTTGTGTCCCCATTGTAACTTTGTTATTTCTGTTGATGAAATGGGACATCCCATAGTCACCCCTCTGGGTCAGTTATAAACAGCAACATACCTGTGCAATAAGCACCATTACAGAGGGGTGCCGGCTTCAACTCATAAACAAAGTAACTGGAGCAGTTTTTGACCTTTATCTCCAGGGTCCTGTTGCAGGAATTTCTACCCCAGGGAAAACAAACTGTCCTCGTTACTTCTGCCTCTCCCACGGTGGGATGACCATCTGAAATGAGGATTGTAAATATTGACGAATGTAACCGATGTGAACAGTGCGGGACCGTGAATGTAAATCTGATATTAGCAAGTCTGAAAGTACCCTTTAACCAGCCTGGAGAGTTTGTGGAGCAGTGATCCAATGGGACTTCAGTCTCCGGAATCTTCCATCCACCAGAACTGAAACAACAATCACAGAGTCAGCCCCTGAACTGATGGACCTTATTAACTGATAGAAAGACTGGGACCGGCAGAGAGTGCTGGAAACTGGGGCCCATCCTTTACTCCCTGACCACATTCTATATTCCCTCTATCCCGGGTATCTCCCTTTACTCTCTGTCCCCATTCTATATTCCCTCTATCCCGGGTCTCTCCCTTTACTCTCTGTCCCCGTTTTATATTTCCCTCTATCCTGGGTAACTCCCTTTACTCTCTGTCCCCATTCTATATTCCCCTCTATCCCGGGTATCTCCCTTTACTCTCTGTCCCCGTTTTATTTTCCCCTCTATCCCGGTTAACTCCCTTTACTCTCTGTCCCCGTTCTATATTCCCCTCTATCCCGGGTATCTCCCTTTACACTCTGTCCACGTTCTATATTTCCCTCTATCCCGGGTATGCCCCTTTCATCCCTGTCCCGGTTCTGTATTCCCCTCTATCCCGGGTATCTCCCCTTACTCTCTCTTTCCATTCTATATTACCCCCTATCCCGTGTATCTCCCTTTACTCTCTGTTCCCGTTCTATATTCCCCCTCTATCCAGTGTTTTCTCCATTAGTCTCTGTGTTTCTCTCTTTAGAGTCCGATTGTTCCCCTTTCCCTGTATCCCCTCCCTGCCACATTCCTCTGACTGATAATACCGGACTCCCAGCAGTTTCCATTCTTGCACTCACACTTCGGTCTCTTTTGTACATTTATTCCTCGCTTATCGACTAGTTTATCTCTAATTTTCCCTATACGTTACCTTTGAAATCTGTACCATCCATAGTGAAGATTGTTATCACACTTCCACTGGCGGTAGCATTGAGTCCCACGACAATCCGTGCTCCTCCAGGGCTGGTCCAGGACTGTGTGATTTACACACGGGTCAGTGAGTGCGGAGCCTGGGACTGAGTGACAGAAAGGTGGTTAGTGTTGGCTTCTACCCCCCGGAAGTACCAATAAACTCAGGTTCACTCTCCGCCCCGCTAGAAAATTCCCCAAGTTAAAGTTGGACACTTTCCTCCTTCTCTAAAGCAGGTGAAAGATATTCTGGGGTATCTCAGTCCCCAGGTGAACACTGAGTTCAGGTTGTGGGGTACACTCGATGGGCAGTGAGAGATATCATGGGTTATCTCAGTCCCCAGGTGAACACTGAGTATAGATGGTGAGGTACACTCGATGGGCAGTGAGAGGTATCATGGGGTATCTCAGTCCCCAGGTGAACATTGAGTATAGATGGTGAGGTACACTCGATGGTCAGTGAGAGATATCATGGGGTATCTCAGTCCCCAGGTGAACACTGAGTACAGATGGTGGGGACACTCGATGGGCAGTGAGAGATATCATGGGGTATCTCAGTCCCCAGGTGAACACTGAGAGCAGATGATGACAAACTCGATGGGCAGTGAGAGATATCATGGATTATCTCAGTCCACAGGTGAACACTAAGTGCAGATGGTGAGGGACACTCGATGGTCAGTGAGAGATATCATGGGTTATCTCAATCCCCAGGTGAACACTGAGTGCAGAAGGTGAGGGTCACTCGATGGTCAGTGAGAGATATCATGGGGTATCTCAGTCCCCAGGTGAACATTGAGTGCAGATGGTGGGGTACACTCGAAGATCAGTGAGAGATATCATGGGGTATCTCAGTCCCCAAGTGAACACTGAGAGCAGAATATGGCAAACTCGATGGTCAGTGAGAGATATCATGGGTTATCTCAGTCCCCAGGTGAACACTGAGTGCAGAGGGTGGGGACACTCGATGGTCAGTGAGAGGTATCATGGGGTATCTCAGTCCCCAGGTGAACACTGAGTACAGAGGGTGGGGACACTCGATCGGCAGTGAGAGATATCATGGGTTATCTCAGTCCCCAGGTGAACACTGAGTACAGAGGGTGGGGACACTCGAAGATCAGTGAGAGATATCATGGGGTATCTCAGTCCCCAAGTGAACACTGAGAGCAGATGATGGCAAACTCGATGGTCAGTGAGAGATATCATGGGTTATCTCAGTCCCCAGGTGAACACTGAGTACAGAGGGTGGGGACACTCGATGGGCAGTGAGAGATATCATGGGGTATCTCAGTCCCCAGGTGAACACTGAGTGCAGATGGTGAGGGTCAAACGATGGGCAGTGAGAGATATCATGGGGTATCTCAGTCCCCAGGGGAACACTGAGTGCAGATGGTGAGGGACACTCGATAGTCAGTAAAACACAATAACCACGCCCCTCAGACGCTGCATCCCAATCCCCTAAAACACAATAACCACGACCCTCAGTCGATGCATCCCAATCCCCTAAAATACAATAACCACGCCCCTCAGTCACTGCATCCCAATCCCCTAAAACACAATAACCTCGCCCCTCAGTCACTGCATCCCAATCCCCTAAAACACAACAAGCTACGCCCCTCAGTCGCTGCATCCCAATCCCCTAAAACACAATAACAAATAAACGATGTGCTTCAGTTCCTTTATTCCTTGTGTCCCCATTGTAACTGTGTTATTTCTGTTGATGAAATGGGACATCCCAGAGTCACCCCTCTGGGTCAGTTATAAACAGCAACATACCTGTGCAATAAGCACCATTACAGAGGGGTGCCGGCTTCAACTCATAAACAAAGTAACTGGAGCAGTTTTTGACCTTTATCTCCAGGGTCCTGTTGCAGGAATTTCTACCCCAGGGAAAACAAACTGTCCTCGTTACTTCTGCCTCTCCCACGGTGGGATGACCATCTGAAATGAGGATTGTAAATATTGACGAATGTAACCGATGTGAACAGTGCGGGACCGTGAATGTAAATCTGATATTAGCAAGTCTGAAAGTACCCTTTAACCAGCCTGGAGAGTTTGTGGAGCAGTGATCCAATGGGACTTCAGTCTCCGGAATCTTCCATCCACCAGAACTGAAACAACAATCACAGAGTCAGCCCCTGAACTGATGGACCTTATTAACTGATAGAAAGACTGGGACCGGCAGAGAGTAACAGAAACTGGGGCCCGTCGTTTACTCCTTGTCCACATTCTATATTCCCTCTATCCCGGGTATCTCCCTTTACTCTCTATCCCCGTTCTATATTCCCTCTATCCCGGGTATCTCCCTTTACTCTCTGTTCCCGTTCTATATTCCCCCCTATCCAGTGTTTTCTCCATTAGTCTCTGTGTTTCTCTCTTTAGAGTCCGATTGTTCCCCTTTCCCTGTATCCCCTCCCTGCCACATTCCTCTGACTGATAATACCGGACTCCCAGCAGTTTCCATTCTTGCACTCACACTTCGGTCTCTTTTGTACATTTATTCCTCGCTTATCGACTAGTTTATCTCTCATTTTCCCTATACGTTACCTTTGAAATCTGTACCATCCATAGTGAAGATTGTTATCACACTTCCACTGGCGGTAGCATTGAGTCCCACGACAATCCGTGCTCCTCCAGGGCTGGTCCAGGACTGTGTGATTTACACACGGGTCAGTGAGTGCGGAGCCTGGGACTGAATGACAGAAAGGTGGTTAATGTGGGCTTCTACCCCCCGGAAGTAGCAATAAACTCAGGTTCACTCTCCGCCCCGCTAGAAAATTCCCCAAGTTAAAGTTGGACACTTTCCTCCTTCTCTAAAGCAGGTGAGAGATATCACGAGGTATCTCAGTCCCCAGGTGAACACTGAGTTCAGGTTGTGGGGTACACTCGATGGGCAGTGAGAGATATCATGGGTTATCTCAGTCCCCAGGTGAACACTGAGTATAGATGGTGAGGTACACTCGATGGGCAGTGAGAGGTATCATGGGGTATCTCAGTCCCTAGGTGAACATTGAGTATAGATGGTGAGGTACACTCGATGGTCAGTGAGAGATATCATGGGGTATCTCAGTCCCCAGGTGAACACTGAGAGCAGATGATGACAAACTCGATGGGCAGTGAGAGATATCATGGATTATCTCAGTCCACAGGTGAACACTAAGTGCAGATGGTGAGGGACACTCGATGGTCAGTGAGAGATATCATGGGGTATCTCAGTCCCCAGGTGAACATTGAGTGCAGATGGTGGGGTACACTCGATGGTCAGTGAGAGATATCATGGGGTATCTCAGTCCTCAGATGAACACTGAGTGCAGAAGGTTTTTCACGCTATGATCAATGAGAAATATCATGAGTTTTTGTCCGAAATGTCAGACTGGTGAAATGTGCAGACACCTGGTGTGGTAACACAATACAGCTTCCTGTGACTCGAACTTTATTACATCACTTCCTGTGATTAGTCCAGGATAAATACTGGGCTGATCAGTTGGATCCTGGAGAGGCATAGAGTAAGACCTCTTTTGTATGTAGCACCTTTTTAGTTGATTAAAGCTTACTTTAAGTTCACCACGCGTAAGGCTCATTCTTACGACAATTTAATCAACTTTGAAAAACTTCGCACTCAAACTTTTTGGACGAACTCGGAACTAAGGATCCAGGGAATCACCCATCATGGAAAACATCCTTAAACCATCGCGTCTTGACTTGGACCCAAACACCCCAGCAGCCGGTAAGGTGTGGAAACACCGGTATCGCACGTTTGACAATTTTCTCGAATATTGCAAGGCTGATGATGACTCAAAGTTGCGGATACTCATCAACTGTGTCACCCCGAATGTATTTCAGTATGTCGAGGAATGGGGCAGTTACGAGGAGGCAATTCGGATGCTTAAAAGACTATATACTAAGACACCGAATGAGGTCTATGCCAGACATCTACTAGCTACAGCCCAACAAGGGCCGGAGGAATCCATTGATAAATTCCTCCAAGAGCTTCGCAGACTTAGTATGGACTGTAACTTTCAGGCGGCCTCAGCTGAGCTGTACCGTGAAGAAATGATCCGTGATGCTTTCATCTGCGGGCTTGCCTCCCCATTTATACGCCAGCGTCTACTGGAAAGTAAGACACTTGAGCTTCAGAGAGCTTATGACATGGCTTGCTCTCTAGATCTGGCAAAAAGAAATACAGACCTTTATACAGTGCCCAGACCTCGGTCTGCTGCCTTAACTACAGTCAGGCAATTTAAGAGGCCACAGGTGAACTCTATTGGGGAGGACTTTATCCCTGACGATCAATCTGATGACTTCACTGATGAAGAGGATGATGACCCCACTGTGGCAGCCTCTTGGCAATCTAAGAAATGCTTCTTTTGTGGTGATGAGTTTCACCCTCGGAAATTCTGCTCTGCTCGCAATGCGTTTTGCAGTCATTGCAACAAAAAGGGTCATTTTGCAAAGGTTTGCCTATCAAGAGCCTCTACGAGGGCTTATCAAGCTAAGTCCTACCGAACTGCCCCGGTAAGGGCCTATCAAGATGTTCCGGCTAAAATCTATCGTGCTTCCTCTCGGGTTTTCTCTCGAAGAAACACACCTAGAGTTTCAGCCACTCTTTGTGCAACGACACCAATTACAGCTGCTTGTCCTCAGAACCTATTCCATGCAGCTACAAAAGCATCAATTAATGGACATACTTTAGATGCCTTAATTGACTCAGGTAGCACTGATAGTTTCATTAGGGAACAGATTGTTGCAGAGTTAAAGCTACATGTTTTCCCATCGGACCAGTCAATTGCGATGGCTCAGTCATCACTTAATACCAGAATTTCTGGCTTTTGTATGGTTGAAATAACACTTAATGGTCACAGGTATCCCTCCACCCGGCTTTCGGTGCTCAAGGACTTATGTAGTGATCTTATCTTAGGGCTAGATTTTCAAAAGCAGCATAAGAAGCTCACCATTGAGTTCGGCGGATCCAAACCTGAACTCACTATTTCTAATATACGACCTCGATTACCGTTCTGTGCATTGTCAGCAGCTTCACTGGATGAACCCTCACTGTTTACCAGTATCCCTCCTCGATGCAAACCGATTATAACAAAGTCACGACGTTTCAGTCAGGAAGACCAGTCTTTTATTGCGGCTGAGATTTCTCGGCTTTTAGCAGAGGATATCATCGAGCCTTGTTCGTCGCCATGGCGCGCCCAGGTCGTTATTGTTAAGAACCCTCTACAACCTCACAAGAAACGGCTGTGCATTGACTATTCACAGACCATCAATCAATATACGGACTTGGACGCATACCCATTGCCGCGCATCGATGATATGGTTAATAAACTGGCTGAGTACACGGTGTTCTCAACATATGATCTGAAAAGTGCCTATCATCAGGTACCCTTGAAGGTCTCAGACAAGCAGTATACGGCCTTTGAAGCCAATGGACGGCTGTATCAATTTCGTCGCCTCCCCTTTGGGGTCACTAATGGAGTGGCTGTCTTCCAGCGAGCAATGGATGACCTGGTCAAACAGGAAGACTTAAAGGATACGTTTCCTTATCTGGACAATATTACTGTCGCAGGTCGCAATCAGCGGGAACATGACGCCAATCTCCAACGATTTTGGGATGCACTCCAGCACCGTAATTTGACATTAAATGCGGCTAAATCCATTGAGTCACAACCAACCGTCAACATCCTTGGCTAATGTGTGGGCAATGGCATCATTAAACCTGACCCTGAAAGGCTTCGCCCACTCCAAGAACTCCCGCCACTTAAGAATCCGGCCTCCTTGCGCCGGGCCCTCGGCCTGTTTGCATACTATGCTAAATGGATTCCTAACTTCTCGGACTGAATCCAACCTCTACTGAAGGCCAGCACATTCCCACTAGACACAGCGGCTGTTGCAGCCTTTAACCTCCTGAAAAAACAGTTGGAGAAAGCGGCTCTTCACTCCATCGATGAGTGTCTTCCTTTTGTTGTTGAGTGTGATGCCTCGGAGGTGGCGATCTCGGCCACTCTGAATCAGGAAGGTCGTCCGGTGGCATTTTTGTCCAGGACTTTTCAAGGGGCTGAGCTACATTATCCTCCAGTCGAGAAAGAAGCTACAGCCATCATAGAGGCAGTACGGAAGTGGACTCATCTCCTAGCTCGCCAGCACTTTACCTTAATCACGGACCAGCGATCGGTCGCCTTCATGCTCGATAATCGAAAACGGACCAAAATTAAAAATAATAAAATCCAGCTTTGGCGGCTGGAATTGGCCTCTTTTGGTTACACCATCCACTATCGACCTGGCAAGGAGAATGTGGCTCCGGATACCCTCACACGAGCATTCTGCTCCGCCATGGCACCCTCTACGCTCGTAGACATCCATGATGGGTTGTGTCATCCGGGCGTTACTCGCATGCTGCACTTTGTGCGGTCCCGAAATCTCCCATTCTCTACCGGGGATGTAAAGAAGATGTGCTCGGACTGCAGAGTCTGTGCGGAATTGAAACCTCAGTTTTTCCGCCCCTCGGGTGGTATACTCATACATGCGACCCAGCCAATGCAACGGCTTAGCATCGATTTTAAGGGGCCGTTGCCCTCTTCAACTCGCAACACTTATCTATTGACCATGGTCGATGAGTATTCCCGTTTTCCATTTGCCTTTCCCTGCCCCAATATGCTGACGACCACGGTTATCAGCTGCCTTGAGCAGGTATTTGCTTTCTGTGGCATGGCATCCTATGTTCATTCGGATCGGGGCCCTTCTTTTATGTCAGGAGAACTCAAGGCCTATCTCTCGGAATGGGGTATTGCTGCCAGCAGAACGACGCCTTATCATCCGGTCGGGAATGGGCAAGTCGAGCGTTTTAACGCTATCATCTGGAATGCGGTACGTCTGGCTTTGAGATCTCGGGGCCTACCCAACCAGCAATGGCAAGCAGTACTTCCAGACGCATTACACTCCACACGGTCCCTCCTTTCGACTGCCACAAATACGATGCCTCATGAACGGTTCTTCCGATTTCAGCGTCGCTCATCCTATGGGATATCGCTCCCGTCATGGCTGACTGCACCGGGACCAGTGCTACTCCGAAGATATGTTCGGGCGTCTAAGAATGACCCCCTGGTAGATGAGGTTGAGCTCACTGACGTCAACCCTACCTACGCCTATATTCGGTATCCTGACGGTCGGGAATCTACCGTGTCATTGCGGGATCTGGCTCCCTGCCCGCCGAAACATAGAGGGACACCAGGGGATGATATTGTACCAGGCACATCTCTGGGCTCGCCAGGTGCCTCTCATCACGATCTGGATCTGACGCCGGCTGGTACCTCACTCCAGCGTGCCAACCTGGGGCAGACTGACTATGAGCCCGTCGGGGCTCGCACGCGCAGCCACGATCCACCCCGTACCATACGCTCGGAAACGGATCTGCCACAGCCCTGCCCGACACCCGTTCGGGCACCAGTACACAGTCAGGATCGTCCTGACCCTTCACAGAGCGGGCTGGATCACTTGGACTCTGGTCCACGGCCCGCGGCGGGTAAACGGGCTAGGGGCCCTCTACCGCTACGAGAACCCAAACGGGTGCGGCTCTCCCTCGTCCAGCGGCTACGAAATGGAGGGAGAATGTGGTAACACAATACAGCTTCCTGTGACTCGAACTTTATTACATCACTTCCTGTGATTAGTCCAGGATAAATACTGGGCTGATCAGTTGGATCCTGGAGAGGCATAGAGTAAGACCTCTTTTGTATGTAGCACCTTTTTAGTTGATTAAAGCTTACTTTAAGTTCACCACGTGTAAGGCTCATTCTTACGACACCTGGTAGATGAAATTTAACACAGAGAAATGTGAAGTGATGCATTTTGGAAGAAAGAGTGAGGAGAGACATTAGAAACTAAATGAAACAATTTTAAAGGGGTTGGATGAACAGGGAGACCTGTGGGTGAACGTACACAACTCTTTAAATGTGGCATGACAAGTTCATGAAGCTATTTAGTAAAAGCACATGGGATCCTGGGCTTTATAAATAGAGGCATAGAGTACAAAAGCAAAGAAGTTATGCTGAACATTTATAAATGACTGGTTCGGCCTCAGCGGGAGTATGGTGTCCAATTCAGTGTCAGCTGTAGCACACTCGCCTCTGAGTCAGAAGGTTGCGGGTTCAAATCCCACTCCAGTGACTCGAGCACATAAAGCTGGGCTGACACTCCCAGTGCAGTGATGAGGGAGTCACGGGATGTAGGCATCACTGGAAAGGCCAGCATTTATTGCCCATCCCTAATTGCCCTCAAGAAGGCGGTGGGGGGCCACCTTATCGAAACAACTGAGTGTCTCACTAAGCCATTGCACAGTGTGGTTAAGAGTCAACCATATTGCTGTGGGTCTGGAGTCACATATAAGCCAGACCAGGTAAGGACGGCAGGTTTCCTTTGTCTAAAGGACATTGGTGAACCAGACGGATTTTTACAACCATCTGCTAGTAAATGATACTTGATTTTTGTTCCAAATTTATTTAATGAACTGAATTTAAATTCCCCATCTGCTGCGGCAGGATTTGAACTCACCGTCTCCAGATCATTATACAGGCCTCTGGATTACTGGTCCAGTAACATAACCGCTACCGTACCCCGAAAGGTATGTTGGAACTTTAATGGGCACTGAGTGTTAGAGGGAGAATATTCACAGGATGAAGCCCTCCCATATCAGTAATGGGTCAGTACTGGGCAATGGTCTCTCTATAACCCCCTCTGCTGTAGAGACTGCACTAATCCTTTGCCAAAAGCACCCTCGGTGATGCTTGACTCGATTTAAATGCAGAGACCATCGCAGTCCCTTTACTGTCCCAATGTTAGCGGGGGAGCAGCAGTCAGTGTCTGGGACATTGACGTGTGGTCAGGTGCCTCACAGTGTCCTGTGTTCTGCTTACACAAACATTCTCCCAGCTCTCGCTGTCTCCTCACTCGGGTTTGCATATGTTCCTGAATGTGCACCTGTGACCTTCAGCAGATCTTATCTGTGCCACTGATAAGAAGCGTCTGTTGTTCTCAGTCTGTGAGCATTCTCTGGAAAACACAACATCCTCCCACTTTTTACAGGCCAACATTGTCGTAGTGTCAGGTGTGGCTCAGTGGGTAGCTCACTCGCCTCTGAGTCTAAAAGGTTGTGGGTTCACAGTCCCACTCCAGGGACTTGGAGCACATAAAGCTAGGCTGACACTCCAGTGCAGTGCTGAGGGAGTGCCGCACTGTCGGAGGTGCCATCTTTCAGATGAGACGTTCAACCGAGGCCCCGTCTGCTCTCTCAGGTGGATGTATAAGATCCCATGGCACTATTTTGAAGAAGAGCAGGGGAGTTATCCCTGCTGTCCTGACCAATATATATCCCTCAACCAACATAACAAAAACAGATTATCTGGTCATTAGCACATTGCTGTTTGTGGGAGCTTGCTGTGTGCAAATTGGCTGCTGTGCTTCCCACAATACAACAGTGACTACACTCCAAAAGTACTTCATTGGCTGTAAAGCGCTTTGAGACATCTGGTGGTCGTGAAAGGCGCTTTATAAATGCAAGTCTTTCTTTCAATTCTGGGGAACACACTTTGGGAAGGATGGCAATGCCTTAGCGAGGGTGCATTGGAGATTGACTAGAATGGGTCCAGGGATGAGGGACTTCAGTTATGTGGAGAAGCTGGGGTTGTTCTCCTTCGAGCAGAGAAATTGAAGCAGGGACCGAATAGAGGTGTTCAAAATCATGAAGGGTTTGATAGAGTAGATAGGGAGAAACTGTTCCCAGTGGCAGCAGGTTCCTTAACCAGAGGACACAGATTGAAGATAATTGGCAAAAGAACCAGAGGGGAGATGAGGAAAAACGTATTTTCTGCAGCGAGTTACGATGACCTGGAATGCACTGCCTGAAAGGGTGGTGGCAGCAGATTCAAAAGGGAATTGGAGAAATATTGAAAAGGAAACATTTGCAGGGTTATGGGGAAAGAGCCAGGGGCCTTGGGACGAATTGGACAGCTCCTTCAAAGAGCCGGCACAGGCACGATGGGTCAAATGGCCCCCTGCTGTGCTGTATGATTCTATGATCTCAGTCCCCAGGTGAAATTAGATTTGGAATAACTCTCTGTTGCTGGTACTTCATTGATAAAACTATTAAATTATAAATATTGAATATATAAATAAATTGGAGGCTGACTGTAAATAGTATTTCAATAATACATTATATAAATGCTCTGCTAAATATACTATCTAAACACTGAGTATATGAAATATACATTTTAAATTAAAAATAAGAACTGAATGGAATCATAACAAATAAATTACAATTGGAAATATAACCAAATAAATCAATGTAATTAATTTTTTAATGGACCAATATATAAATATAAGTATTAAATTAAAAGAACAAATACATTTAGCTAAATATTAGAAAGAAGTATATAAAGATTTACAATATTTGGGTAAGTAAAGAACAATGATGATGGAGAATCTTAAAGATATAACATTTTCTCAATGATCTCGAGTCCAAGAAGGAGGAGAATAAATAATATCATCAATGAGACAAATAGAAAAGATCTATTCCAAATCCACAATAAATAATATCAAACAAGGAGACAAATATTAAAGATATATTCCAAATCCACAATAAATAATATCATCAATGAAACAAGTATTAAAGATCTATTCCAAATCCACAATAAATAATATCATCAATGAGTCAAATATTAAAGATCTATTCCAAATCCACAATAAATAATATCATCAATGGGACAAATATTAAAGATCTATTCCAAATCCACAATAAATAATATCAAACAAGGTGACAAATATTAAAGATCTATTCCAAATCCACAATAAATAATATCATCAATGAGACAAATATTAAAGATCGATTCCAAATCCACAATAAATAATATCATCAATGAGACACCTATTAAAGATCTATTCCAAATCCACAATAAATAATATCATCAATGAGACAAATATTAAAGATCTATTCCAAATCCACAATAAATAATATCAAATAATGAGACAAATATTAAAGATCTATTCCAAATCCACAATAAATAATATCAAATAATGAGACAAATATTAAAGACATATTCCAAATCCACAATAAATAATATCAATGAGACAAATATTAAAGATCTATTCCAAATCCACAATAAATAATATCATCAATGAGACAAATATTAAAGATCTATTCCAAATCCACAATAAATTATATCAAAGAATGAGTCAAATATTAAAGATCTATTCCAAATCCACAATAAATAATATCATCAATGAGTCAAATATTAAAGATCTATTCCAAATCCACAATAAATAATATCATCAATGAGTCAAATATTAAAGATCTATTCCAAATCCACAATAAATAATATCATCAATGAAACAAGTATTAAAGATCTATTCCAAATCCACAATAAATAATATCATCAATGAGTCAAATATTAAAGAACTATTCCAAATCCACAATAAATAATATCATCAATGGGACAAATATTAAAGATCTATTCCAAATCCACAATAAATAATATCATCAATGGGACAAATATTAAAGATCTATTCCAAATCCACAATAAATAATATCATCAATGAGACAAATATTAAAGATCTATTCCAAATCCACAATAAATAATATCAAACAATGAGACAAATATTAAAGAACTGTTCCAAATCCACAATAAATAAAAACATCAATGAGACAAATATTAAAGATCTATTTCAAATCCACAATAAATAATATCAAACAATGTGACAAATATTAAAGATCTATTCCAAATCCACAATAAATAATATCATCAATGAGACAAATATTAAAGCTCTATTCCAATTCCACAATAAATAATATCAAACAATGAGACAAATATTAAAGATCTATTTCAAATCCACAATAAATAATATCAAACAATGAGACAAATATTAAAGATCTATTCCAAATCCACAATAAATAATATCATCAATGAGACAAATATTAAAGTTCTATTGCAAATCCACAATAAATTATATCAAAGAATGAGACAAATATGAAAGTACTGTTCCAAATCCACAATAAATAATATCATCAATGAGACAAATATTAAGGATCTATTCCAAATCCACAATAAATAATATCATCAATGAGACAAATATTAAAGATCTATTCCAAATCCACAATAAATAATATCATCAATGAGACAAATATTAAAGATCTATTCAAAATCCACAAGAAATAATATCAACAATGAGACAAATATTAAAGATCTATTCCACATCCACATAAATAATATCATCAATGAGACAAATATTAAAGATCTATTCCAAATCCACAATAAATAATATCATCAATGAGACAAATATTAAAGATCTATTCCAAATCCACAATAAATAATATCAAACAATGAGACAAATATTTAAGATCTATTCCAAATCCACAACAAATAATATCATCAGTGAGACAAATATTAAAGATCTATTCCAAATCCACAATAAATAATATCAAATAATGAGACAAATATTAAAGATCTATTCCAAATCCACAATAAATAATAACAAATAATGAGACAAATGTTAAAGATCTATTCCAAATCCACAATAAATAATAACAAATAATGAGACAAATGTTAAAGATCTATTCCAAATCCACAATAAATAATATCATCAATGAGACAAATATTAAAGATCTATTCCAAATCCACAATAAATAATATCATCAATGAGACAAATATTAAAGATCTATTCCAAATCCACAATAAATAATATCATCAATGAGACAAATATTAAAGATCTATTCCAAATCCACAATAAATAATATCATCAATGAGACAAATATTAAAGATCTATTCCAAATCCACAATAAATAATATCATCAATGAGACAAATATTAAAGATCTATTCCAAATCCACAATAAATTATATCAAAGAATGAGACAAATATTAAAGAACTGTTCCAAATCCACAATAAATAATATCATCAATGAGACAAATATTAAAGATCTATTTCAAATCCACAATAAATAACATCAAAGAATGAGACAAATATTAAAGATCTATTCCAAATCCACAATAAATAATATCATCAATGAGACAAATATTAAAGATCTATTCCAAATCCACAATAAATAATATCAACAATGAGACAAATATTAAAGATCTATTTCAAATCCACAATAAATAATATCATGAATGAGACAAATATTAAAGATCTATTCCAAATCCACAATAAATAATATCATCAATGAGACAAATATTAAAGATCTATTTCAAATCCACAATAAATAAAAACATCAATGAGACAAATATTAAAGGTCTATTTCAAATCCACAATAAATAATATCAAACAATGTGACAAATATTAAAGATCTATTCCAAATCCACAATAAATAATATCATCAATGAGACAAATATTAAAGCTCTATTCCAATTCCACAATAAATAATATCAAACAATGAGACAAATATTAAAGATCTATTTCAAATCCACAATAAATAATATCAAACAATGAGACAAATATTAAAGATCTATTCCAAATCCACAATAAATAATATCATCAATGAGACAAATATTAAAGTTCTATTGCAAATCTACAATAAATTATATCAAAGAATGAGACAAATATTAAAGAACTGTTCCAAATCCACAATAAATAATATCATCAATGAGACAAATATTAAAGATCTATTCCAAATCCACAATAAATAATATCATCAATGAGACAAATATTAAAGATCTATTCGAAATCCACAATAAATAATATCAACAATGAGACAAATATTAAAGATCTATTCCACATCCACATAAATAATATCATCAATGAGACAAATATTAAAGATCTATTCCAAATCCACAATTAATAATATCATCAATGGGACAAATATTAAAGATCTATTCCAAATCCACAATAAATAATATCATCAATGAGACAAATATTAAAGATCTATTCCAAATCCACAATAAATAATATCAAACAATGAGACAAATATTAAAGATCTATTCCAAATCCACAACAAATAATATCATCAATGAGACAAATATGAAAGATCTATTCCAAATCCACAAAAATTATATCATCAATGAGACAAATATTAAAGATCTATTCCAAATCCACAATAAATAATATCAAATAATGAGACAAATATTAAAGATCTATTCCAAATCCACAATAAATAATAACAATTAATGAGACAAATATTAAAGATCTATTCCAAACCCGCAATAAATAATATCATCAATGAGACAAATATAAATGATCTATTCCAAATCCACAATAAATAATATCATCAATGAGACAAATATTAAAGCTCTATTCCAATTCCACAATAAATAATATCATCAATGAGACAAATATTAAAGATCTATTCCAAATCCACAATAAATAATATCATCAATGAGACAAATATTAAAGATCTATTCCAAATCCACAATAAATTATATCAAAGAATGAGACAAATATTAAAGAACTGTTCCAAATCCACAATAAATAATATCATCATTGAGACAAATATTAAAGATCTATTCCAAATCCACAAGAAATAATATCATCAATGAGACAAATATTAAAGATCTATTCCAAATCCACAATCAATAATATCAGCAATGAGACAAATATTAAAGATCTATTTCAAATCCTCAATAAATAATATCATCAATGAGCCAAATATTAAAGATCTATTCCAAATCCACAATAAATAATATCATCAATGAGACAAATATTAAAGATCTATTCCAAATCCACAATAAATAATATCATCAATGAGACAAATATTAAAGATCTATTCCAAATCCACAATAAATAATATCATCAATGAGACAAATATTAAAGATCTATTCCAAATCCACAATAAATAATATCATCAATGAGACAAATATTAAAGATCTATTCCAAATCCACAATAAATAACATCATGAATGAGACAAATATTAAAGATCTATTCCAAATCCACAATAAATAATATCATCAATGAGACAAATATTAAAGTTCTATTGCAAATCCACAATAAATTATATCAAAGAATCAGACAAATATTAAAGATCTGTTCCAAATCAACAACAAATAATATCATCAATGAGACAAATATTAAAGATCTATTGCAAATCCACAATAAATAATTACAAATAATGAGACAAATATTAAAGATCTATTCCAAATCCACAATAAATAATATCATCAATGAGACAAATATAAATGATCTATTCCAAATCTACAATAAATAATATCATCAATGAGACAAATATTAAAGATCTATTCCAAATCCTCAATAAATAATATAATCAATGGGACAAATATTAAAGATCTATTCCAAATCCACAATAAATATCAAATACTGAGACAAATATTAAAGATCTATTCCAAATCCACAATAAATAATAACATCAATGAGACAGATCTTAAAGATCTATTCCAAATCCACAATAAATAATATCATCAATGAGACAAATATTAAAGATCTATTCCAAATCCACAATAAATTATATCAAAGAATGAGACAAATATTAAAGATCTATTCCAAATCCACAATAAATAATATCATCAATGAGACAAATATTAAAGATCTATTCCAAATCCAGAATAAATAATATCAAAGAATGAGACAAATATTAAAGTTCTATTGCAAATCCACAATAAATTATATCAAAGAATGAGACAAATATTAAAGATATATTCCAAATCCACAATAATTAATATCATCAATGAGACAAATATTAAAAATCTATTCCAAATCCACAATAAATAATATCATCAATGAGACAAATATTAAAGATCTATTCCAAATCCACAATCAATAATATCATCAATGAGACAAATATTAAAGATCTATTCCAAATCCACAATAAATAATATCATCAATGAGACAAATATTAAAGTTCTATTGCAAATCCACAATAAATTATATCAAAGAATGAGACAAATATTAAAGATCTATTCCAAATCCACAATAAATAATATCATCAATGAGACAAATATTAAAGATCTATTCCAAATCCACAATAAATAATATCATCAATGAGACAAATATTAAAGATCTATTCCAAATCCACAATAAATAAAATCATGAATGAGACAAATATTAAAGATCTATTTCAAATCCACAATAAATAATATCATCAATGAGACAAATATTAAAGTTCAATTGCAAATCCACATTAAATTATATCAAAGAATGAGACAAATATTAAAGATCTATTGCAAATCCACAATAAATAATATCATCAATGAGACAAATATTAAAGATCTATTCCAAATCCACAATAAATAATATCATCAATGAGACAAATATTAAAGATCTATTCCAAATCCACAATAAATAATATCAAACAATGAAACAAATATTAAAGATCTGTTCCAAATCCACAACAAATTATATCAAAGAATGAGACAAATATTAAAGATCTGTTCCAAATCCACAATAAATAATATCATCAATGAGACAAATATTAAAGATCTATTCCAAATCCACAATAAATTATATCAAAGAATGAGACAAATATTAAAGATCTGTTCCAAATCCACAATAAATTATATCAAAGAATGAGACAAATATTAAAGATCTATTGCAAATCCACAATAAATAATATCATCAATGAGACAAATATTAAAGATCTATTCCAAATCCACAATAAATAATATCATCAATGAGACAAATATTAAAGATCTATTCCAAATCCACAATAAATAATATCTTCAATGAGACAAATATTAAAGATCTATTCCAAATCCACAATAAATAATATCATCATTGAGACAAATATTAAAGATCTATTCCAAATCCACAAGAAATAATATCATCAATGAGACAAATATTAAAGATCTATTCCAAATCCACAATCAATAATATCAGCAATGAGACAAATATTAAAGATCTATTTCAAATCCTCAATAAATAATATCATCAATGAGCCAAATATTAAAGATCTATTCCAAATCCACAATAAATAATATCATCAATGAGACAAATATTAAAGATCTATTCCAAATCCACAATAAATAATATCATCAATGAGACAAATATTAAAGATCTATTCCAAATCCACAATAAATAATATCATCAATGAGACAAATATTAAAGATCTATTCCAAATCCACAATAAATAATATCATCAATGAGACAAATATTAAAGATCTATTCCAAATCCACAATAAATAACATCATGAATGAGACAAATATTAAAGATCTATTCCAAATCCACAATAAATAATATCATCAATGAGACAAATATTAAAGTTCTATTGCAAATCCACAATAAATTATATCAAAGAATCAGACAAATATTAAAGATCTGTTCCAAATCCACAACAAATAATATCATCAATGAGACAAATATTAAAGATCTATTGCAAATCCACAATAAATAATTACAAATAATGAGACAAATATTAAAGATCTATTCCAAATCCACAATAAATAATATCATCAATGAGACAAATATAAATGATCTATTCCAAATCTACAATAAATAATATCATCAATGAGACAAATATTAAAGATCTATTCCAAATCCTCAATAAATAATATAATCAATGGGACAAATATTAAAGATCTATTCCAAATCCACAATAAATATCAAATACTGAGACAAATATTAAAGATCTATTCCAAATCCACAATAAATAATAACATCAATGAGACAGATCTTAAAGATCTATTCCAAATCCACAATAAATAATATCATCAATGAGACAAATATTAAAGATCTATTCCAAATCCACAATAAATTATATCAAAGAATGAGACAAATATTAAAGATCTATTCCAAATCCACAATAAATAATATCATCAATGAGACAAATATTAAAGATCTATTCCAAATCCAGAATAAATAATATCAAAGAATGAGACAAATATTAAAGTTCTATTGCAAATCCACAATAAATTATATCAAAGAATGAGACAAATATTAAAGATATATTCCAAATCCACAATAATTAATATCATCAATGAGACAAATATTAAAAATCTATTCCAAATCCACAATAAATAATATCATCAATGAGACAAATATTAAAGATCTATTCCAAATCCACAATCAATAATATCATCAATGAGACAAATATTAAAGATCTATTCCAAATCCACAATAAATAATATCATCAATGAGACAAATATTAAAGTTCTATTGCAAATCCACAATAAATTATATCAAAGAATGAGACAAATATTAAAGATCTATTCCAAATCCACAATAAATAATATCATCAATGAGACAAATATTAAAGATCTATTCCAAATCCACAATAAATAATATCATCAATGAGACAAATATTAAAGATCTATTCCAAATCCACAATAAATAAAATCATGAATGAGACAAATATTAAAGATCTATTTCAAATCCACAATAAATAATATCATCAATGAGACAAATATTAAAGTTCAATTGCAAATCCACATTAAATTATATCAAAGAATGAGACAAATATTAAAGATCTATTGCAAATCCACAATAAATAATATCATCAATGAGACAAATATTAAAGATCTATTCCAAATCCACAATAAATAATATCATCAATGAGACAAATATTAAAGATCTATTCCAAATCCACAATAAATAATATCAAACAATGAAACAAATATTAAAGATCTGTTCCAAATCCACAACAAATTATATCAAAGAATGAGACAAATATTAAAGATCTGTTCCAAATCCACAATAAATAATATCATCAATGAGACAAATATTAAAGATCTATTCCAAATCCACAATAAATTATATCAAAGAATGAGACAAATATTAAAGATCTGTTCCAAATCCACAATAAATAATATCATCAATGGGACAAATATTAAAGATCTATTCCAAATCCACAATAAATTATATCAAAGAATCAGACAAATATTAAAGATCTATTCCAAATCCACAACAAATAACATCATCAATGGGACAAATATTAAAGATCTATTCCAAATCCACAATAAATAATATCAAAGAATGAGACAAATATTAAAGTTCTATTGCAAATCCACAATAAATTATATCAAAGAATGAGACAAATATTAAAGATCTATTCCAAATCCACAATAAATAATATCATCAATGAGACAAATATAAAAGATCTATTCCAAATCCACAATAAATTATATCAAAGAATGAGACAAATATTAAAGATCTATTCCAAATCCACAATAAATAATATCATCAATGAGACAAATATTAAAGATCTATTCCAAATCCACAATAAATAATATCATCAATGAGACAAATATAAAAGATCTATTCCAAATCCACAATAAATAATATAATCAATGGGACAACTATTAAAGATCTATTCCAAATCCACAATAAATAATATCATGAATGAGACAAATATTAAAGATCTATTCCAAATCCACAATAAATAATATCATCAATGAGACAAATATTAAAGTTCAATTGCAAATCCACATTAAATTATATCAAAGAATGAGACAAATATTAAAGATCTATTGCAAATCCACAATAAATAATATCATCAATGAGACAAATATTAAAGATCTATTCCAAATCCACAATAAATAATATCATCAATGAGACAAATATTAAAGATCTATTCCAAATCCACAATAAATAATATCATCAATGAGACAAATATTAAAAATCTATTCCAAATCCACAATAAATTATATCAAAGAATGAGACAAATATTAAAGATCTATTCCAAATCCACAATAAATAATATCATCAATGGGACAAATATTAAAGATCTATTCCAAATCCACAATAAATTATATCAAAGAATCAGACAAATATTAAAGATCTATTCCAAATCCACAACAAATAATATCATCAATGGGACAAATATTAAAGATCTATTCCAAATCCACAACAAATAATATCAAACACTGAGACAAATATTAAAGATCTATTGCAAATCCACAATAAATAATTCATCAATGAGACAAATATTAAAGATCTATTCCAAATCCACAATAAATTATATCAAAGAATGAGACAAATATTAAAGATCTATTCCAAATGCACAATAAATAATATCATCAATGGGACAAATATTAAAGATCTATTCCAAATCCACAATAAATTATATCAAAGAATCAGACAAATATTAAAGATCTATTCCAAATCCACAACAAATAATATCATCAATGGGACAAATATTAAAGATTTATTCCAAATCCACAACAAATAATATCAAACACTGAGACAAATATTAAAGATCTATTCCAAATCCACAATAAATAATATCATCAATGAGACAAATATTAAAGATCTATTCCAAATACATAATAAATAATATCAAACACTGAGACAAATATTAAAGATCTATTCCAAATCTACAATAAATAATATCACCAATGAGACAAATATTAAAGATCTATTCCAAATCCACAATAAATAATATTATCAATGAGACAAATATAAAAGATCTATTCCAAATCCACAATAAATAATATCATCAATGAGACAAATATTAAAGATCTATTCCAAATAAATAATAAATAATATCAAACACTGAGACAAATATTAAAGATCTATTCCAAATCCACAATAAATAATAGTATCGATGTGACAAATATTAAAGATCTATTCTAAATCCACAATAAATAATATCATCAATGAAACAAATATTAAAGATGTATTCCAAATCCACAATAAATATCATCAATGTGACAAATATTAAAGATCTATTCTAAATCCACAATAATTAATATCAAACAATGAGACAAATATTAAAGATGTATTCCAAATCCACAATAAATAATATCAATGAGACAAATATTAAAGATCTATTCCAAATCCACAATAAATAATATCATCAATGAGACAAATATTAAAGATCTATTCCAAATCCACAATAAATAATATCATCAATGAGACAAATATTAAAGATCTATTCCAAATCCACAATAAATAATATCATCAATGAGACAAATATTAAAGATCTCTTCCAAATCCACAATAAATAATATCATCAATGAGACAAATATTAAAGTTCTATTCCAAATCCACAATAAATAATATCATCAATGAGACAAATATTTAAGATCTATTCCAAATCCACAATAAATTATATCAAACACTGAGACAAATATTAAAGATCTATTCCAAATCCACAATAAATATCAAACAATGAGACAAATATTAAAGATCTATTCCAAATCCACAATAAATAATATCATCAATGAGACAAATATTAAAGATCTCTTCCAAATCCACAATAAATAATATCATCAATGAGACAAATATTAAAGTTCTATTCCAAATCCACAATAAATAATATCATCAATGAGACAAATATTTAAGATCTATTCCAAATCCACAATAAATTATATCAAAGAATGAGACAAATATTAAAGATCTATTCCAAATCCACAATGAATAATATCATCAATGACACAAATATTAAAGATCTATTCCAAATCCACAATAAATAATATCATCAATGAGACAAATATTAAAGATCTATTCCAAATCCACAATAAATAATATCATCAATGAGACAAATATTAAAGATCTATTCCAAATACATAATAAATAATATCAAACACTGAGACAAATATTAAAGATCTATTCCAAATCCACAATAAATAATAGTATCGATGTGACAAATATTAAAGATCTATTCTAAATCCACAATAAATAATATCATCAATGAAACAAATATTAAAGATGTATTCCAAATCCACAATAAATATCATTAATGTGACAAATATTAAAGATCTATTCTAAATCCACAATAATTAATATCAAACAATGAGACAAATATTAAAGATCTATTCCAAATCCACAATGAATAATATCATCAATGAGACAAATATTAAAGATCTATTCCAAATCCACAATAAATAATATCATCAATGAGACAAATATTAAAGATCTATTCCAAATCCACAATAAATAATATCATCAATGAGACAAATATTAAAGATCTATTCCAAATCCACAATAAATAATATCATCAATGAGACAAATATTAAAGATCTATTCCAAATCCACAATAAATAATATCATCAATGAGACAAATATTTAAGATCTATTCCAAATCCACAATAAATTATATCAAAGAATGAGGCAAATATAAAAGATCTATTCCAAATCCACAATAAATTATATCAAAGAATGAGACAAATATTAAAGATCTATTCCAAATCCACAATAAATAATATCATCAATGAGACAAATATTTAAGATCTATTCCAAATCCACAATAAATTATATCAAAGAATGAGGCAAATATTAAAGATCTATTCCAAATCCACAATAAATTATATCAAAGAATGAGACAAATATTAAAGATCTATTCCAAATCCACAATAAATAATATCATCAATGAGACAAATATTAAGGATCTATTCCAAATCCACAATGAATAATATCATCAATGAGACAAATATTAAAGATCTATTCCAAATCCACAATAAATAATATAATCAATGAGACAAATATTAAAGATCTATTCCAAATCCACAATAAATAATATCATCATTGTGACAAATATTAAAGATCTATTCCAAATCCACAATAAATAATATCATCAATGGGACAAATATTAAAGATCTATTCCAAATCCACAATAAATAATATCATCAATGAGACAAATATTAAAGATCTATTCCAAATCCACAATAAATAATATCATCAATGAGACAAATATTAAAGATCAATTCCAAATCCACAATAAAAAATATCAATGAGACAAATATTAAAGATCTATTCCAAATCGACAATAAATAATATAATCAATGAGACAAATATTAAAGATCTATTCCAAATCGACAATAAATAATATAATCAATGAGACAAATATTAAAGATCTATTCCAAATCGACAATAAATAATATCATCAATGAGACAAATATTAAAGATCTATTGCAAATCGACAATAAATAATATCAAACACTGAGACAAATATTAAAGATCTATTCCAAATCCACAATAAATAATATCTTCAATGAGACAAATATTAAAGATCTATTCCAAATCCACAATAAATAATATCATCAATGAGACAAATATTAAAGATCTATTCCAAATCCACAATAAATAATATCTTCAATGAGGCAAATATTAAAGATCTATTCCAAATCCACAATAAATAATATCATCAATGAGACAAATATTAAAGATCTATTCCAAATCCACAATAAATAATATCAAACCCGGAGACAAATATTAAAGATCTATTCCAAATCCACAATAAATAATATCATCAATGAGACAAATATTAAAGATCTATTCCAAATCCACAACAAATAATATCAAACAATGAGACAAATATTAAAGATCTATTCTAAATCCACAAGAAATAATATCATCAATGAGACAAATATTAAAGATCTGTTCCAAATCCACAATAAATTATATCATCAATGAGACAAATATTAAAGATCTATTCCAAATCCACAACAAATAATATCAAACAATGAGACAACTATTAAAGATCTATTCCAAATCCACAACAAATAATATCAAACAATGAGACAAATATTAAAGATCTATTCCAAATCCACAATAAATAATATCATCAATGAGACAAATATTAAAGATCAATTCCAAATCCACAATAAATAATAACAAACACTGAGACAAATATTAAAGATCTATTCCAAATCCACAATAAATAATATCAATCAAGGCCAGTGTCGGGAGCGGAGAGAGCAGCAGCACAGTGAGTATTTAAACTCACTTTTGCGGGCTTTTCTTGCAGAGGCCAGTGTCGGGAGCGGAGAGAGCAGCAGCACAGTGAGTAGTTAAACTCACTTTCGCGGGCTTTTTTTGCAGAGGCCAGTGTCGGGAGCGGAGAGAGCAGCAGCACAGTGAGTAGTTAAACTCACTTTCGCGGGCTTTTTTGCAGAGGCCCGTGTCGGGAGAGGAGAGAGCAGCAGCACAGTGAATAGTTAAACTCACTTTCGCGGGCTTTTTTTGCAGAGGCCAGTGTCGGGAGCGGAGAGAGCAGCAGCACAGTGAGTATTTAAACTCACTTTCGCGGGCTTTTTTTGCAGAGGCCAGTGTCGGGAGCGGAGAGAGCAGCAGCACAGTGAGTATTTAAACTCACTTTCGCGGGCTTTTTTTGCAGAGGCCAGTGTCGGGAGAGACGAGAGCAGCAGCACAGTGAGTATTTAAACTCACTTTCGCGGGCTTTTCTTGCAGAGGCCACAATAAATAATATCATCAATGAGACAAATATTAAAGATCTATTCCAAATACATAATAAATAATATCAAACACTGAGACAAATATTAAAGATCTATTCCAAATCCACAATAAATAATAGTATCGATGTGACAAATATTAAAGATCTAATCTAAATCCACAATAAATAATATCATCAATGAAACAAATATTAAAGATGTATTCCAAATCCACAATAAATATCATTAATGTGACAAATATTAAAGATCTATTCTAAATCCACAATAATTAATATCAAACAATGAGACAAATATTAAAGATCTATTCCAAATCCACAATGAATAATATCATCAATGAGACAAATATTAAAGATCTATTCCAAATCCACAATAAATAATATCATCAATGAGACAAATATTAAAGATCTATTCCAAATCCACAATAAATAATATCATCAATGAGACAAATATTAAAGATCTATTCCAAATCCACAATAAATAATATCATCAATGAGACAAATATTAAAGATCTATTCCAAATCCACAATAAATAATATCATCAATGAGACAAATATTTAAGATCTATTCCAAATCCACAATAAATTATATCAAAGAATGAGGCAAATATAAAAGATCTATTCCAAATCCACAATAAATTATATCAAAGAATGAGACAAATATTAAAGATCTATTCCAAATCCACAATAAATAATATCATCAATGAGACAAATATTTAAGATCTATTCCAAATCCACAATAAATTATATCAAAGAATGAGGCAAATATTAAAGATCTATTCCAAATCCACAATAAATTATATCAAAGAATGAGACAAATATTAAAGATCTATTCCAAATCCACAATAAATAATATCATCAATGAGACAAATATTAAGGATCTATTCCAAATCCACAATGAATAATATCATCAATGAGACAAATATTAAAGATCTATTCCAAATCCACAATAAATAATATAATCAATGAGACAAATATTAAAGATCTATTCCAAATCCACAATAAATAATATCATCATTGTGACAAATATTAAAGATCTATTCCAAATCCACAATAAATAATATCATCAATGGGACAAATATTAAAGATCTATTCCAAATCCACAATAAATAATATCATCAATGAGACAAATATTAAAGATCTATTCCAAATCCACAATAAATAATATCATCAATGAGACAAATATTAAAGATCAATTCCAAATCCACAATAAAAAATATCAATGAGACAAATATTAAAGATCTATTCCAAATCGACAATAAATAATATAATCAATGAGACAAATATTAAAGATCTATTCCAAATCGACAATAAATAATATAATCAATGAGACAAATATTAAAGATCTATTCCAAATCGACAATAAATAATATCATCAATGAGACAAATATTAAAGATCTATTGCAAATCGACAATAAATAATATCAAACACTGAGACAAATATTAAAGATCTATTCCAAATCCACAATAAATAATATCTTCAATGAGACAAATATTAAAGATCTATTCCAAATCCACAATAAATAATATCATCAATGAGACAAATATTAAAGATCTATTCCAAATCCACAATAAATAATATCTTCAATGAGGCAAATATTAAAGATCTATTCCAAATCCACAATAAATAATATCATCAATGAGACAAATATTAAAGATCTATTCCAAATCCACAATAAATAATATCAAACCCGGAGACAAATATTAAAGATCTATTCCAAATCCACAATAAATAATATCATCAATGAGACAAATATTAAAGATCTATTCCAAATCCACAACAAATAATATCAAACAATGAGACAAATATTAAAGATCTATTCTAAATCCACAAGAAATAATATCATCAATGAGACAAATATTAAAGATCTGTTCCAAATCCACAATAAATTATATCATCAATGAGACAAATATTAAAGATCTATTCCAAATCCACAACAAATAATATCAAACAATGAGACAACTATTAAAGATCTATTCCAAATCCACAACAAATAATATCAAACAATGAGACAAATATTAAAGATCTATTCCAAATCCACAATAAATAATATCATCAATGAGACAAATATTAAAGATCAATTCCAAATCCACAATAAATAATAACAAACACTGAGACAAATATTAAAGATCTATTCCAAATCCACAATAAATAATATCAATCAAGGCCAGTGTCGGGAGCGGAGAGAGCAGCAGCACAGTGAGTATTTAAACTCACTTTCGCGGGCTTTTCTTGCAGAGGCCAGTGTCGGGAGCGGAGAGAGCAGCAGCACAGTGAGTAGTTAAACTCACTTTCGCGGGCTTTTTTTGCAGAGGCCAGTGTCGGGAGCGGAGAGAGCAGCAGCACAGTGAGTAGTTAAACTCACTTTCGCGGGCTTTTTTGCAGAGGCCAGTGTCGGGAGAGGAGAGAGCAGCAGCACAGTGAATAGTTAAACTCACTTTCGCGGGCTTTTTTTGCAGAGGCCAGTGTCGGGAGCGGAGAGAGCAGCAGCACAGTGAGTATTTAAACTCACTTTCGCGGGCTTTTTTTGCAGAGGCCAGTGTCGGGAGAGACGAGAGCAGCAGCACAGTGAGTATTTAAACTCACTTTCGCGGGCTTTTCTTGCAGAGGCCAGTGTCGGGAGCGGAGAGAGCAGCAGCACAGTGAGTATTTAAACTCACTTTCGCGGGCTTTTCTTGCAGAGGCCAGTGTCGGGAGCGGAGAGAGCAGCAGCACAGTGAGTATTTAAACTCACTTTCGCGGGCTTTTCTTTCACAGGCTGTTGTCGGGAGAGACGAGACCGGAAGCGGACCAGTTGGGAAGCACCCAGGTGAACAGCATTTAAGGAGGGTGGTGGCTTAAACCCGAGTTCCTACAGAGTAGGAACCCCCACCCGCCCTCCTCCTCTAACCTACTAGTCTTTTAACAGTCTAAAAACAGAGGTCACAAATTTTTTGGTCTCAGTTTCTTTTCAGCAGGGCAGGAACCGGGAGGAGCGGGAAGTCGGCGTAGGACCAAGGGGACACAAGACCGGGAAGTCAGCGAAAGACCAGGGAGGTAAGACTAACTGGTAAGTACTTTCCTCAAACCTTCCTAGAAAGTAAAACTAAAACTAGTGGGATTTGGTTAGTTTAAAAAGGAATAAGAGGAGTACAGTATACATTGGTCTAAGTAAGCTTCGGGAAAACAAAAGTCAATAAATAAACTAAAACTAGAAAATTAAAAAGTAATATAAGGGTTAAGTCATGGCAGTAGAGCTCGGACCTGTGTCATGCTCCTCCTGTAACATGTGGGAAATCAGGGACGCTTCCTGTGTCCCTGACAACCATGTGTGCGGGAAGTGTGTCCAGCTGCAGCTCATGTGGGACCGCATGACGGCCCTTGAGCTGCGGATGGACTCACTTTGGAGCATCCACGATTCTGAGAGGGTTGTGGATAGCACATTTAGTGAGTTGGTCACACCGCAGGTTAAGGCCAGCGTAGATAGTACATGGGTGACCAAAAGGCAGAGCAAGGGCAGGAAGGTAGTGCAGAAATCCCCTGGGGTTGTCTCCCTTAGCAACAGGTTCACCGCCTTAGGTGCTGTTGTCGGGGGGGATGACTCATCGGGGGAAGGCACCATCAGCCAGGCTCATGGCACCATGACTGGCTCTGTTGCAAAGAAGGGAGGGAAAAAGAGTGGCAGGGCTATAGTAATAGGGGATTCGATTGTAAGGGGAATAGATAGGGGTTTCTGTGGTCGCGACCGAGACTCCAGGATGGTATGTTGCCTCCCTGGTGCAAGGGTCAAGGATGTCTCGGCGCGGGTGCAGAACATTCTGGAGGGGGAGGGGGAACAGCCAGTTGTCGTGATACATGTTGGTACCAATGACGTAGCTAAAAAAAGGGAAGAGGTCCTACAAGTAGAATTTAGGGAGTTAGGAGCCAAGCTAAAAAGTAGGACCTCGAAGGTAGTAATCTCTGGATTACTACCAGTGCCACGTGCTAGTAAGAGTACAGAGAACAGGATAGTTAGGCTAAATACGTGGCTTGAGCAGTGGTGTAAGAGGGAGGGTTTTAAATTTTTGAGGCATTGGAACCAGTTTTGTGGTAGGTGTGACCTATACAAAAGGGACGGTCTACACCTGTGCAAAGATGGAACTGATGTTCTCGGGGTAATTTTTGATAAAGCAGTTCGGGAGCATTTAAACTAGTATGGCAGGGGGCTAGAAACCTATGTAGTGAAATAGAGGAAAGTGAAAGGCAGACAGAAATAAATGGTAAAAGGGTGAGGAACAAAAAACAAAGGGCCAAACTAATTCATAAAAAATGTGAGCATAAAAAAAGCCTGAGGGTTTTATACCTTAATGCGAGAAGCATCAGGAACAAGGTAGATGAATTAGCTGTGGAAATAGAGGTTAATAATTATGATCTAATTGGGATTACGGAAACATGGTTGCAGGGTGAGCAGGGCTGGGAGCTTAACATACAGGGGTATTCAGTATTTAGGAAGGATCGACAAAAAAGAAAGGGAGGAGGGGTAGCATTGCTGGTAAAAGAGGGGATAAATGCAATTGAAAGGAAGGATATTAACTCAGTTAATACAGAATCTATATGGGTGGAGCTAAGAAATAGCGAGGGGCGAAAAACATTAATAGGAGTGGTATATAGGCCTCCAAATAGTAAAATAGAGGTTGGGGAGGGCATCACGAGGGAAATTAGAGAAGCGTGCAATAAGAGCACAGCTGTCATCATAGGTGACTTTAACTTACATATAGATTGGACTAGCCTAATCAGTAAAAATAATGAGGAGGAGGAATTCCTTGAGTGTTTAAGGGATGGTTATCTGGATCAATATGTCGAGGAACCAACTCGGGAACAGGCTATATTGGACTGGGTACTGTGCAATGAGAAGGGACTAATTAGTAATCTTGTTGTACGGGGACCCTTGGGTCAGAGCGATCATAACATGATCGATTTCTCACTCGAAATGGAGAGCGAAGAAATTGACTCAGAGACTAAGGTCCTGAATTTAAACAAGGGGAATTATGATGCCATTAGACGGGAACTGAGTAGGTCTGATTGGACAACGTTCCTGGGAGGACTGGAGGTAGATAAACAATGGCAAGCATTTAAAGATAGAATGACAAAATTGCAAAAATTGTTTATACCAATCTGGCATAAAAGGAAATCTAAAAAGGTGATTCAACCGTGGATAACAGGGGAAATTAGAGACAGCATAAAATCCAAAGATAGGGCGTATAAAATAGCCAAAAAAAGCGCCAGAGCGGAAGATTGGGAACAGTTTAAGATAGAGCAAAGGAGGACAAAGGGCTTAATCAAGAGGGGCAAAATAGCTTACGAAAGCAAGCTGGCGGAAAATATAAAAACTAACTCCAAAAGCTTTTATAAGTATATCAAGAGGAAAAGACTGGTGAAAACCAAAGTTGGCCCATTGCAGTCAGATACGGGGGAATATATAACGGGAAATAAGGAAATGGCAGACCAACTAAATGCATACTTTGGGTCAGTCTTTACGAAGGAAGACACAAAAAACCTCCCTGGGATATCGGGAAAAATAGGGACATTTGCAAAGGAGGAACTGACGCAAATCAATATCTCTAAGGATATGGTGTTAAGGAAGCTAAAGGGATTGAAGGCGGACAAATCCCCAGGGCCTGATAACATGCATCCTAGGGTGCTGAAGGAGGTGGCCCTAGAGATAGCGGATGCACTAAGTATGATTTTTCAGAATTCATTAGACTCGGGAACAGTGCCCATGGATTGGAGGGTAGCTAACGTTACCCCACTATTCAAAAAGGGGGGTAGGGAAAAAGCAGGTAATTACAGACCTGTAAGCCTTACATCAGTTGTGGGCAAAATGCTGGAGTCCATCATTAAGGATGAAATAGCGGAGCACTTAGCAAATGGGGACAGGATAGGACAGAGTCAACATGGATTTACAAAGGGTAAATCGTGCTTGACTAATCTATTGGAATTTTTTGAGGGAGTAACTGGTAAAATAGATGGGGGAGAGCCAGTAGATGTGGTGTACCTGGACTTCCAAAAGGCCTTCGATAAGGTCCCACATAAAAGATTAGCAGGGAAAATTGAAGCTCATGGGATAAAGGGGAAAGTATTGACGTGGATAGAGAACTGGCTGTCAGATAGAAAACAGAGAGTTGGAATAAACGGCTCATTTTCGGAATGGCAGGCAGTAACAAGTGGGGTACCACAGGGATCTGTCCTGGGTCCCCAGCTGTTCACAATTTACATTAATGACCTGGATCAGGGAGTCGGATGCAGCATTTCCAAATTTGCAGACGACACTAAACTAGGAGGGGGGGTGGGCTCAGAGGAGGAGACCAGGAAGCTCCAGAGCGATTTGGACAGACTGGGTGATTGGGCGGATAAATGGCAGATGCACTATAATGTGGACAAGTGCGAAGTTATCCACCTTGGGTGCAGGAACGGGAGGGCAAATTATTATTTAAATGGCAATAAATTGGGAGAGGGGGAAGTACAGAGAGACCTGGGTGTTCTTGTACACCAGTCACTGAAGGCGAGCATGCAGGTGCAAAAGGCGGTCAAGAAGGCAAACGGTATGCTGGCCTTCATAGCAAAAGGGTTGGAATACAGGAACAGGGATACCTTGCTGCAGCTGTACAGGGCACTGGTGAGACCACACCTCGAGTACTGTGTACAGTTTTGGTCGCCTCATCTGAGGAAAGATGTTCTTGCCATGGAGGGGGTGCAGCGGCGATTCACCAGGCTGATACCAGGAATGGCGGGATTGACCTATGAGGAGAGACTATGTAGTTTAGGGATGTACACACTGGAGTTTAGAAGATTGAGAGGGGACGTCATAGAAGTGTATAAAATTCTGACAGGTCTAGACAGACTAGATGCAGAAGGAATGTGTCCCTTGGCGGGTGAGAACAGAACTAGAGGACATAATTTAAGGATAAGGGCTAAACCATTTAGGACAGAAATGAGGGGGAATTTCTTCACTCAGAGGGTGGTGAACCTGTGGAACTCATTGCCACAGAGGACAGTGTACGCCAGCTCATTAAATATATTTAAGAGGGAATTGGATATATTTCTACAGGCAAAAGGGGTTAAGGGTTATGGAGAGAAGGCGGGGACGGGATACTGAATTGGAGGATCAGCCATGATCTCATTAAATGGCGGAGCAGGCTCGAAGGGCCGGATGGCCTACTCCTGCTCCTATCTTCTATGTATCTATGTATCTATGTATGAGACAAATATTAAAGATCTATTCCAAATCCACAATAAATAATATCATCAATGAGACAAATATTAAAGATCTATTCCAAATCCACAATAAATAATATCAAACAATGAGACAAATATTAAAGATCTATTCCAAATCCACAATAAATAATATCAAACAATGAGACAAATATTAAAGATCTATTCCAAATCCACAATAAATAATATCATCAATGAGACAAATATTAAAGATCTATTCCAAATCCACAATAAATATCATCAATGAGACAAATATTAAAGATCAATTCCAAATCCACAATAAATAATAACAAACACTGAGACAAATATTAAAGATCTATTCCAAATCCACAACAAATAATATCAAACAATGAGACAAATATTAAAGATCTATTCCAAATCCACAATAAATAATATAATCAATGAGACAAATATTAAAGATCTATTCCAAATCCACAATAAATAATAACAAACACTGAGACAAACATTAAAGATCTATTCCAAATCCACAATAAATAATAACAAACACTGAGACAAATATTAAAGATCTATTCCAAATCCACAATAAATAATATCATCAATGAGACAAATATTAAAGATCTATTCCAAATCCACAATAAATAATATCAAACAGTGAGACAAATATTAAAGATCTATTCCAAATCCACAATAAATAATATCATCAATGAGACAAATATTAAAGATCTATTCCAAATCCACAATAAATAATATCATCAATGAGACAAATATTAAAGATCTATTCCAAATCCACAATAAATAATATCAAACAAGTAGACAAATATTAAAGATCTATTCCAAATCCACAATAAATAATATCATCAATGAGACAAATATTAAAGATCTATTCCAAATCCACAATAAATAATATCATCAATGAGACAAATATTAAAGATCTATTCCAAATCCACAATAAATAATATCATCAATGAGACAAATATTAAAGATCTATTCCAAATCCACAATAAATAATATCATCAATGAGACAAATATTAAAGATCTATTCCACATCCACATAAATAATATCATCAATGAGACAAATATTAAAGATCTATTCCAAATCCACAATAAATAATATCATCAATGAGACAAATATTAAAGATCTATTCCAAATCCAAAATAAATAATATAATCAATGGGACAACTATTAAAGATCTATTCCAAATCCACAATAAATAATATCATGAATGAGACAAATATTAAAGATCTATTCCAAATCCACAATAAATAATATCATCAATGAGACAAATATTAAAGATCTATTCCAAATACATAATAAATAATATCATGAATGAGACAAATATTAAAGATCTGTTCCAAATCCACAATAAATTATATCATCAATGAGACAAATATTAAAGATCTATTCCAAATCCACAATAAATAATATCATCAATGAGACAAATATTAAGGGGTAAAAATTCAGTTGGTTGCGCCTCCCGTCAGCGCCTTAAGAGGGCGCTAATGGGGCGCAAAGCCGCTAACGCCCGGGCGCAGCGATGTTTGCACCGCTCGGGAACTTAACTAGAGATTGTGCGGCGGCGCTGAACTTTACCGCTGCGGCCACCTGCGCGCGCAGATTGTGACGTCATTCCATGGTGCAACGCCCTTGTGGCGCCCCGGAGCGGAAATTGAGTGGCGCACCCTGCCTTACCGCCTGGCGCATCCAACGACCAGAAGACTGGAACGCTATCAATCGCTGTGGGGCTGGGGGGGGGGCGCTATTTAAAGGGGGCCTCTTCCTGTCTTTTATTGTTGGTGGCATTTTTGAACTACGCATTCTGAGAGAGAGAGGGAGAGACTTCTGGAGAGATTCAACGTTCTGTGAAGGAATTTTGGGTACTGAGCAGCACTTTGCAGGTTCATTTTGATTTGCCATTCCTTGTATCGATTTAGCAGAGACTGTGGGAGCTGCACTCTGAGCTCTTTGCCTGGTACTCTCCATTGTTCTTTCCAGCACATTTGATGTGCAAGTCTCTCCAGGCCAAGATTCAAGGCTGCAATGAACAGGATGTGGATGGAAAGCAAGATTAACCATCCCCTTTAAGAACTGGCCCGTGCCATTGTATGTGTGTTCCATTGCTGACTGACATTACATGAGCTTCGCCAGCGCTCTGAGTTAGCGCCTCACTCCTTGGCCTTTGCGCCTTAAGACAGGTGTGCAGCGCCTGATTTAGCGCTCCACTCACCTCCCGGGGTGGTAAAAGTGAAGTTTCCAGTCAGTGCCGATAATTAGCGCCAGGCGCTAATATTTTCGTCCAGACGATATTTGCGCCCCAAATGGGGCGCGGCCTAATTTTTCCCCCTAAAGATCTATTCCAAATACACAATAAATAATATCATCAATGAGACAAATATTAAAGATCTATTCCAAATCCACAATAAATAATATCATCAATGAGACAAATATTAAAGATCTATTCCAAATCCCAAATAAATAATATCATCAATGAGACAAATATTAAAGATCTATTCCAAATCCACAATAAATAATATTATCGATGTGACAAATATTAAAGATCTATTCTAAATCCACAATAAATAATATCATCAATGAGACAAATATTAAAGATCTATTCCAAATCCACAATAAATAATATCATCAATGAGACAAATATTAAAGATCTATTCCAAATCCACAATAAATAATATCAAACAATGAGACAAATATTAAAGATCTATTCCAAATACACTATAAATAATATCAAACACTGAGACAAATATTAAAGATCTATTCCAAATCCACAATAAATAATATCATCAATGAGACAAATATTAAAGATCTATTCCAAATCCACAATAAATTATATCAATGTGACAAATATTAAAGATCTATTCCAAATCCACAATTAATTATATCAATGAGACAAATATTAAAGATCTAGTCCAAATCCACAATAAATAATATCTTTAATGAGACAAATATTAAAGATCTATTCCAAATCCACAATAAATAATATCAAACAATGAGACAAGTATTAAATATCTATTACAAATACATAATAAATAATATAGATCAATAATCCAAATATTAAAGATCTGTTACAAATGTATAATATTGATCAATGATGCAAATATGAAATATCTGTTCCAGTTCTGCAATAAATAAGATTAATCATTAATCCAAGTATTAAAGAGTTTTATTACAAATATATAAATAAAAGTATAATTAATAGGAATTTAAGAATTTAAATATAAAATCCATGTTTGAACCTCTCCACTTAGGATTCCACTCCTGGCACAGCCCTGAAACGGCTCTTGTTAAAGTCACAACTGACATCCTCTGTGACTGTGACCGTGGTACACTAACCCTCCTCATCCTTCTTCACCTGTCGGCAACCTTTGACACGGTTGACCACACCATCCTCCTCCAACGCCTCTCCTCCCTTGTCCAGCTGGGTGGGACTGCTGCTCACCTGGTTCCACTCATACCTGCCCAGTCATAGCCATAGAAGATCCTGCAAAGCCTTCTCTACTCGCTCCTGCCCTGTTACCGTTGGAGTCCCCCAAGGACCTATCCTTGGCACCCTCCTATTTCTTATCAACATGTTGCCCTGCTACCGACAGAGCTCAGCTTCTGACCTCTTACCCGCTCCATCACAAAGACCGCCTATTTCCACTACCGCAATATCACCCATCTCCGCCCTTGCCTCTGCTGAAACCCTCATCCGTTTTCCAGCCTCAACTATTCCAATGCTCTCCTGGCTGGCTACCCATCTTCCACTCTCCATAAACTTGAGCTCATCCAACACTGTGCTTCCTGTTTCTTAACTTGCACCAAGTTCCATTCACACATCACCACAGTGCTCGCTGACCTACATTGGTTCGCAGTCCACAAAGGCCTCTGATGTACAATTTTCATCTTCGTGTTCAAATTATTTCATTACCTCGCCCGTCCCTATCTCTGTAATGTCCTCCAACTCTCTGTTTCTCTAACTCAAGCCTCTTGAACATCTCTTCCCTCCACTCCCTTTCCCCACCATTGGCAGCTGTGCCTTTAGCCACCAAGACCTCAAGCTCTGGAACTCCCTTCCTAAACCTCTCCGCCTCTCCACTGCCCTCTCCTCCTTTAAGACCCTCCCTAAAACATCTGGCCACCCATCCAAACATCTCCTTCTCTGCCACATCATCTACTTCTTTGATCAGATCTCTGAACCACCATGGGAGATTATTCTACATAAAGACGTTAAATAGACACAACTTACTCTTGTTGTACAAAGGGTGCAGTTTGTCTATAATGAAAATTACTTACTCAGGTAACCCACAATCAGCAACAGAGTCCTCATCTCACGGGGTGATATTCTGGAAAGGAAAACGTGGTATTAGTGACAGAGAGCATAAAGGGGATGGGGGATCCGAGGGAAATTTAAATAGGGAGTGGCACGGGAATCAATGGGTACATCTATCTATATTGGGTGAGCTTGACTGTCTCCCTCACTGGGACCCCGACAGACAGAGGTGGGCACTACCTCTCTCTCTCACTGGGACCCCTACAGATAGAGGTGAGCTCTACCTCTCTCCATCACTGGGACCCAACAGACAGAGATGAGCTCTACCTCTCTCCCTCACTGGGACCCAACAGACAGAGATGAGCTCTACCTCTCTCTCTCACTGGGACCCCTATAGATAGAGGTGAGCTCTACCTCTCTCCCTCACTAGGACCAAACAGACAGAGATGAGCTGCCTCTCTCTCTCACTGGGACCCCTATAGACAGAGATGAGCACTACCCCCTGACACAAGCCTTGAGAAACACCATTTCCTTGACTCCAATCCATCCCTATTTCTCCAATGATTAAACCGCGTGTGTTCTTGACCTGCCAACACTCTTCCTTCCAGGACCCACTCCAGTCTCCCTGTATAGAAACCCTTCTAATATTCCAAAGCAGATCATTACTGAGCCCTGTATCGGGACAGGGCAAGCAGTACACACACCTATGAGGCCGTGCATAGCAAGTGACAAACTTCTGCATTTGTTCTAAAAGTCCATTCATACCCGATTGCTTACCAGAGTCTTCAAAGGCAGTGTCGCTGTGTGAGATGGAGTGAGCTCAGTTTACCTACAATCTCCTCACTCTCAGGTACAATCTGCTGTGAGTGGTGTCAGACTCAGTGACAGCTCACCCTCCACCACCCACCAGATCGGATTCATGTGTGATCTACAATATGGCTGAATCCATGCAAATTAAAGACTTTCAGTGAAATAACATAACAAACAAAGAAACAGGTGCACATTCAGCAACATATGCAAACCCGAGTGAGGAGAGAGCGAGAGCTGGGGCAATGTTTGTGTAACCAGAACTCGGGACACTGTGAGGCACCTGACCACACGTCAATGTCCCAGACACTGACTGCTGCTCACCCGCTAACATTGGGACAGTAAAGGGAGTGCGATGGTCTCTGTATTTAAATCTGTACATCAGAGGGAGTTATTGACAGGCAGTTGTCCAGCAGTCAACTGGGAGGGATTTAACCTGTGAATATCATCTCAGGCGAGACAGAGGGGGGTGTAAAAGAGGAGGGGGTGTCGCAATATTAATCAAGGAGTCAATTACTGCTGTAAGGAGGGATGAAATCTCAGCAGGTTCCTCTAATGAGGCCATATGGGTAGAACTTAAAAACAAGAAGGGAGCAAGCAGTTTGCTTGGAGTGTACTATAGGCCTGCAAGCAGTCAGGGGGAGATAGAGGAACAGATATGTAGGCAAATCTCAGAGAAGTGTAGAAATAATAGGGTAATAATAGTAGGGGATTTCAACTTCCCGAATATTAACTGGGATAGTCAGAGTGTGAAAGGCTTAGAGGGTGCGGAATTCTTAAAGTGCCTCCAGGAGAGCTTTTTGAGCCAGCATGTAGAAAGTCCTACAAGAGAGGGGGCGGTACTGGACCTAATTCTAGGGAATGTACGCGGGCAAGAGGTAGAAGTGTCAGCAGGAGAACATTTTGGTGACAGTGACCATAATTCGGTGAGATTTAAGGTAGTCATGGAAAAGGACAAAGATGGTCCGGAAATAAATGTTCGAAATTGGGGGAAGGCCGATTTTAATATGATAAGGCAGGATCTGGCCAAAGTGGATTGGGATCAGTTACTTGTAGGAAAATCCACATCAGAGCAGTGGGAGTCTTTCAGAAAGGAAATAGAGAGAGTACAACGCCAACATGTTCCCGTAAAGGTCAACGGTGGGACCAAAAAGCCCAGGGAACCCTGGATGTCAAGGGATATACAAGAATGGATTAGGAAAAAAGGGGAGGCTTTTGGCAGATACAAAGGACGAAAAACAGAGGAAGCCCGAGAGGAGTATAGAAAGTGCAGGGGGGTACTTAAAAAAGAAATTAGGAGAGCAAAGAGGGGGCATGAAAAAACACTGGCGGGCAAAAAAAAGGACAATCTCAAGGTGTTTTATAAGTATATTAAGGGCAAGAGGATAACCAGAGAAAGAGTAGGGCCCATTAGGGACCAAAGTGGCAATCTGTGTGTAGAGCCGAAAGATGTGGGTGAGATTTTAAATGAATATTTTCATCTTTGTTCACTATGGAGAAGGACGATGTAGGCATAGAAATCAGGCAGTGGGATTGTGATATACTTGAACAAATTAGTATTGAGATGGAGTAGGTACTAGCAGTTTTAACGGGCTTAAAAGTGGATAAATCCCCAGGCCCAGACGAGATGCATCCCAGGCTGCTGTGTGAGGCAAGGGAGGAGATTGCAGGGGCTCTGACACAAATTTTCAGAACCTCTCTGGCCACAGGGGAGGTCAAAATTGAGAGGTCGCACAACACCAGGTTATAGTCCAACAGTTTTATTTGAAATCACAAGCTTTCGGAGCTATCGATTGCTCCTTCCTCAGGTGAAGTAAATTAGATACAGAATCGCCAAAGCATATATAGATAGAAAACAAAGCATGTGTACCTTACAATTGCAGACCACTAAATTAAATCATCCTGACTATCTGCCGAGGTGTGATAAAGTTAATTATCACAGGGGAGGTGCCAGAGGACTGGAGGACAGCTAATGTTAGTACCATTATTCACGAAGGGTAGTAGGGATAAACCGGGAAATTATAGGCCACTGAGCCTAACATCAGTGGTAGGGAAATTATTGGAAACAATTCTGAGGGACAGAATCAGTCTCCACTTGGAGAGGCAAGGATTAATCAAGGATAGTCAGCATGGCTTTGTCAGGGGGAGATCATGTCTAACCAATTTGATTGAATTTTTCAAGGGGGTGACTAGGTGTGTAAATGAGGGTAGTGCAGTTGATGTAGTCTACATGGACTTCAGTAAGGCATTTGACAAAGTCCCGCATGGGAGACTGGTCAAGAAGATAAGAGCCCATGGGATCCAGTGCAATTTGGCACATTGGATCCAAAATTGGCTTATTGGCAGGAGGCAGAGGGTGATGGTCGAAGGTTGTTTTTGTGACTGGAAGCCTGTGTCCAGTGGTGTACCACAGGGATCAGTGCTGGGTCCTTTGCTGTTTGTAGTGTACATTAATGATTTAGATATGAATGTAGGAGGTATGATCAGTAAGTTCGCAGATGACACGAAAATTGGTGCAGTGGTAAATAGCGAGGAGGGAAGCCTCAGGCTACAGGACGATATAGATGGGTTGGTCAGATGGGCAGAACAGTGGCAAATGGAATTTAACCCTGAGAAGTGTGAGGTGATGTATTTTGGGGGGACTAACAAGGCAAGGGAATACACAATGAATGGTAGGACCCTAGGAAGAACAGAGGATCAGAGGGACCTTGCCGTGCATGTACATAGATCTCTGAAGGCAGCAGGACAGGTAGATAAGGTGGTTAAAAAGGCATATGGGATACTTGCCTTCATTAGCCAAGGCATAGAATATAAGAGCAGGGAGGTTATGATGGAGCTGTACAAAACGCTAGTTAGGCCACAGCTGGAATACAGTGTGCAGTTCTGGTCACCACACTATAGGAAGGATGTGATTGCATTGGAGAGGGTGCAGAGGAGATTCACCAGGATGTTACCTGGGCTGCAGCGCTTCAGCTATGAAGAGAGACTGGACAGGCTGGGGTTGTTTTCCTTAGAGCAGAAAAGGCTGAGGGGGGACCTGATTGAGTTGTACAAAATTATGAGGGGCTTGGATAGAGTAGATAGAAAGGAACTTTTCCCCTTAGTAGAGGGGTCAATAACCAGGGGGCATAGTTTCAAGGTAAGGGGCAGGAGGTTTAGACGGAATTTGAGGAAAAACTTTTTCACCCAGAGGGTGGTTGGAATCTGGAACTCACTGCCTGAAAGGGGGGTAGAGGCAGGAACCCTCAGAACATTCAAGAAGCATTTAGATGCGCACTTGAAACGCCATAGCATACAAGGCTACGGACCAAGTGCTGGACAATGGGATTAGAATAGATAGGGCATCATGGCCGGCGCAGACACGATGGGCCGAAGGGACACTTTCTGTGCTGTATAACTCTATGATCTATCTATAACTCTAACAACAATTCCTTTCTGCTCACTGGACTCACTGAAGGGAGTTTCTGTTCCACAGCAGCAGGTGTACAAACCAGAGTCCGACAGGCCCCCTCACTATAACTGTAAACATTGACCCAGAAATTGGAGTTCGATGGTTGCCGCGGGGGAAAGGATCCCCCGCGATATCGCACTCCGCTCATACCTTTATGGTTTTGGCCCACACGAACTTCAGTTCCTGGGCCTCTCCCTGGTGCCGGCGCGCAGTGTGTGCGTGTCCCAGAGGCGCAGTTAGTGCGATGTGACCTCTGGGATCACGTGGGCCAGTTAGAGCCAATGGCAGCACACCATCTTTCATTCATAGTTTTGACAGCAAGAGCTGTCAAAACTATGAATACAACAAGCCCCCAAAAGAACAGCTAAACCTCAATTAAATTAAAAAAAAGCCATCACATTAATAAAATAACTATAGTTAAATAAATTAACCACTTTAAACAAAAATTTAAATTTTTGAAAAAAATTAAATTCTTTTTAAAAGTTATAAAAATAAACTTACCTTTCTTTAAAGTCTCTAAAAAAGATAAACCTGTTGAAAAAAATTTAAAATAATACTTAATTAACTACTTACCTTGTTAAAAGGGGGTCTTACGCCTGCTTTCTTTATGTGTAAAATCTTCAACACTTACCTGCGCGTTCAAACCTGAAAAAAAAACTAAGTGCGCTGCGTGCGCACAACCTGTAGCGCGCACGCGGTTCACTTAGGAACCGCCCCCTTCGCAATACCCGAAGTGCCGGTTTCCCGCGCATGCGCAGTGCATGCAGGAAACCGGCACTTCGGGATCTAATACGCGAGAGTACACAGTGCGTATCTCCGGTATTAGGTCTAATTTTCGGGCAAATTATTTCATAAATAGTGTGAGGGAACTTTAAGCAGAATCCGTGCTGTAACTGCACTGGGAGTGTGTGATTCGACTGTGTGGAAATAGCTTTAATCTGTATCTAAACAGTGATGTACCTGCCCTGGGAGTGTTTGATGGGACAGTGTAGAGGGAGATTTACTCTGTATCGAACGCGTGCTGTACTTGCCCTGGGAGTGTTTGATGGGAAAGTGTAGAGGGAGCTTTACTCTGTATCTAACCCCTGCTGTACCTGCCCTGAGAGTGTTTGATGGGACAGTGTAGAGAGAAATTTATTCTGTATCGAACACGTGGTGTATTTGCCCTGGAAGTGTTTGATGGGACAGTGTAGAGGGTGCTGTACTCTGTATTTAACCTTTGTTGTACCTGCCCTGGGAGTGTTTGATGGGACAGTGTAGAGGGAGCTTTACTCTGTATCTAACCCCTGCTGTACCTGCCCTGAGAGTGTTTGATGGGACAGTGTAGAGAGAAATTTATTCTGTATCGAACGCGTGGTGTATTTGCCCTGGAAGTGTTTGATGGGACAGTGTAGAGGGAGCTGTACTCTGTATTTAACCTTTGTTGTACCTGCCCTGGGAGTGTTTGATGGGACAGTGCAGAGGGAGATTTACTCTGTATTTAACCCGTGTTGTACCTGCCCTGGGAGTGTTTGATGGGACAGTGTAGGGGGAGCTTTAATCTGTATCTAACCCGTGCTGTACCTGCCCTGGGAGTGTTTAATGGGGCAGTGTAGAGGGAGCTTTACTCTGTATCTAACCCGTGCTTTACAGGCCCTGGGAGTGTTTGATGGGACAGTGTAGAGGGAGCTTTAATCTGTATCTAACCCGTGCTGTACCTGCCCTGGGAGTGTTTGATGGGACAGTGTAGAGGGAGCTTTACTCTGTATCTAACCCGTGCTGTACCTGCCCTGGGGGTGTTTGATGGGACAGTGTAGAGGGAGCTTTACTCTGAATCTAACCGGTGCTTTGAAGTCTCTGCTACGAGTAGAGTCCTTTAAACTGGCCGCCACAGAGAGATATCACTAAAAATGGCCAGGCAGATGGATAATTCTTAAAATGGCCGCCACAAGTAGATATCACTTAAAAAACCATTGCGCATATTACTTAATCGTCAAATTCATCGCACTGCCCGGAAAAAGAAGCATTTACACAAGCCTTTACACAGGTTCACATTGATAACTTTAATTCCCACTCGGGGTGGTGTGCCTCTATGTACCGCACTGCAGGTTAATGTGTTTGTGTCACATTTCAAGGCCAGAGTGACAGAGAGACAGAGAGAGAGAGAGAGAGACCGAGAGAGAGAGACAGAGAGAGACAGACAGAGAGAGAGAGAGAGACAGAGAGAGAGACCGAGAGAGAGAGACAGACAGACAGAGATAGAGAGAGAGACCGAGAGAGAGAGACAGACAGACAGAGATAGAGAGAGAGACCGAGAGAGAGAGACAGACAGACAGACTCAGAGACAGAGAGAGACAGAGAGAGAGAGACAGAGACAGAGACAGAGAGAGAGAGAGAGACAGAGAGACCAACAGAGAGAGAGAGACCGAGAGACAGATAGACAGAGAGAGGCCGAGTGAGAGAGAGAGAGAGAAAAAGAGAGAAAGAGACAGAGAGAGAGAGAGAGATAGTTAGAGAGAGAGAGAGAGAGACAGAGACACAGCGACAAAGAGACAGAGAGAGAGAGAGAGAGCTCTGGAATGGGTGGCATGTGTCTCTGATATGGGAGGGATGATGTCTCTGATATGGGAGGGATGTGTCTCTGATATGGGAGGGGTGTGTCTGATATGGGAGGGATGTGTCTCTGATATGGGTGGGATGTGTCTCTGATATGGGAGGGATGATGTCTCTGATATGGGAGGGATGTGTCTCTGATATGGGAGGGGTGTGTCTGATATGGGAGGGATGTGTCTCTGATATGGGTGGGATGTGTCTCTGATATGGGAGAGATGTGTCTCTGATATGGGTGGGATGTGTCTCTGATATGGGTGGGATGTGTCTCTGATATGGGTGTGATGTGTCTCTGATATGGGAGGGATGTGTCTCTGATATGGGAGGGATGTGTCTCTGATATGGGAGGGATGTGTCTCTGATATGGGTGGGATGTGTCTCTGATATGGGTGGGATGTGTCTCTGATATGGGTATGATGTGTCTCTGATATGGGTGGGATGTGTCTCTGATATGGGTATGATGTGTCTCTGATATGGGTGGGCTGTGTCTCTGATATGGGAGGGATGTGTCTCTGATATGGGTGGGATGTTTCTCTGATATGGGAGGGATGTGTCTCTGATATGGGTGGGATGTGTCTCTGATATGGGAGGGATGTGTCTCTGATATGGGAGGGATGTGTCTCTGATATGGGAGGGATGTGTCTCTGATATGGGTGGGATGTGTCTCTGATATGGGAGGGATGTGTCTCTGATATGGGTGGGATGTGTCTCTGATATGGGTGGGATGTGTCTCTGATATGGGAGGGATGTGTCTCTGATATGGGTGGGATGTGTCTCTGATATGGGAGGGATGTGTCTCTGATATGGGAGGGATGTGTCTCTGATATGGGAGGGATGTGTCTCTGATATGGGTGGGATGTGTCTCTGATATGGGAGGGATGTGTCTCTGATATGGGTGGAATATGTCTCTGATATGGGAGGGATGTGTCTCTGATATGGGTGGGATGTGTCTCTGATATGGGAGGGATGTGTCTCTGATATGGGAGGGATGTGTCTCTGATATGGGAGGGATGTGTCTCTGATATGGGAGGGATGTGTCTCTGATATGGGTGGGATGTGTCTCTGATATGGGTGGAATATGTCTCTGATATGAGAGGGATGTGTCTCTGATATGGGTGGGATGTGTCTCTGATATGGGTGGAATATGTCTCTGATATGAGAGGGATGTGTCTCTGATATGGGTGGGATGTGTCTCTGATATGGGTGGAATATGTCTCTGATATGAGAGGGATGTGACTCTGATATGAGAGGGATGTGACTCTGATATGGGAGGGTTGTGTCTCTGATATGGGTGGAATATGTCTCTGATATGGGAGGGATGTGACTCTGATATGGGTAACATGTTCTACATCAGCAGAGTGGGGTGAAAGTGTGGCGAGTCCAGCCCAAGGATTGTCTTACCAGTGAGTAGCGGATATATTTATTCAATCACGAGATGTGGGCATCGCTGGCAAGCCTGGTATTATATTCACCATTCTATGTTGCCCTGAGAATGTGGTGGTGAGCCGCAAACTTGAACACAATCTTGACGGTACTCCCACAGTGCGGTTAGGGAGGGAGTTCCAGAAGTCTGACCCAGCGACGATGAAGGATCGGTGATATATTTCCAAGTCAGGATGGTGTGTGACTTGGAGGGTAACTTGGAGGTGGTGGTATTCCCATGCTCCTGCTGCCCTTGCAGGCAGTCAAGAAAGCAAACGGAATGATGGCCTTCATAGCAAGGGGATTTGAGTACAGGAGTAGGGAGGTGATGCTACAGTTGTACAGGGCCTTGGTGAGGCCACACCTGGAGTATTGTGCGCAGTTTTGGTCTCCTAACTTAAGGAAGGACATTCTTGCTATTGAGGGAGTGCAGCGAAGGTTCACTAGATTGATTCCTGGGATGGCCGGACTGACATATCAAGAAAGATTGGGTCAACTGAACTTGTATCCTCTGGAGTTCAGAAGAATGAGGGGGGATCTTATAGAGACATTTAAAATCCTGACTGGTTTAGACAAATTAGATGCGGGCAGAATGTTCCCAATGGTAGGGAAAACTAGAACCAGGGGTCACAGTCTAAGGATTAAGGGGAAGCCATTTAGGACTGAGCTGAGGAGGAACTTCTTCACCCAGAGAGTGGTGAATCTATGGAATTCTCTTCCACAGAAGGTTGTTGAGGCCAGTTCGCTAAATATATTCAAAAGGGAGTTAGATATAACACTCACAACTAAGGGGATCAAGGGGTATGGCGAGAAAGCAGGAATGGGGTACTGAGGTAGCATGTTCAGCCATGAACGCATTGAATGGCGGTGCAGGCTCGAAGGACCGAATGGTCTACTCCTGTACCTATTTTCTATGTTTCTATGTTTGTTCTTCTAGGTGCTATTGTTCGTGGGTTTGGGAGGTGCTGTCGAAGAAACCTTGGCGAGTTGCTGCAGTGCATATTGTAGATGGTACACACTGCAGCCACGGTACGCCGGTGGTGGAGGGAGTGAATGTTTAAGGTGGTGGATGGGGTGCCAATCAAGCGGGCTGCTTTGTCCTGGATGGTGTCGAGCTTCTGGAGTGTTGTTGGAGCAGCACTCATCCAGCCAAGTGGAGAGTATTCCATCACACTCCTGACTTGTGCCTTGTAGATGGTGGAAAGACTGGAGATTTAGGAGGTGAGTCACTTGCCATAGATTTCCCAGCCTCTGACCTGCGCTTGTAGCCACACTATATAAGTGGCTGGTCCAGCTAATGAGAAATGGTGACCCCCCCAGGATGTTGATGGTGGGGGATTCGGTGATGGTAATGCCGTTGAATGTCAAGGGGCAGTGGTTAGACTCTCGCTTGTTTGAGATAGTCTATGCCTGGCACTTGTGTGGCGCAAATGTTACTTGCCACTTATCAACCCAAGCCTGAATGTTGTCCAGGTCTTGCTGCATGTGGGCATGGACTGCTTCATTATCTGAGAAGTTTCAAATAGAACTGAACACTGTGCAGTCATCAGCGAACATCCCCATTTCTGACCTTATGATGGAGGGAAGGTCATTGATGAAGCAGCTGAAGATGGTTGGGCCTAGAACACTGCCCTGAGGAACTCCTGCAGCGATGTCCTGACGCTGATGTGATTGGCCTCCAACCACCACAACAATCTCCATTTGTGCTAGGAATGAACCAGCCAGTGGAATGTTTTCCCCCTGATTCCCATTGACCTCAATTTTACTCGGACTCTTTGATGCCCTGTATAAAACACTGGTTCGACCTCAACTGGAGTATTGAGTCCAATTCTGGGCACTGCACTTTAGGAAGGATGTGAAGGTCTTAGCGAGGGTGCAGGAAAGATTCACGAGAATGATTCCAGGGATGAGGGACTTCAGTTACGTGAATAGACTGGAGAAGCCGGGGTTGATCTCCTTAGAGCAGAGAAGATTTGATAGAGGTATTCAAAATGATGACAGTGTAGATACAGAGAAACTGTTCCCATTGGCAGAAGGGTCGAGAACCAGAGGACACAGATTTTCTCCGGGTGCTCCGGTTTCCTCCCACAGTCCAAAAATGTGTGGGTTAGGTTGATTTGGCTATGATAAATTGACCCTTAGTGTTAGGGGGGATTAAATATGTGGGGTTATGGGGATAGGATGGGATATGTTAGGGGGAATTAAATACGTGGGGTTACGGGGGTAGGGTGGGATATGTGTACTGTGGGGATTAAAGCAGGGACAGGGTACTGGATTTGGATGATCAGCCATGATCGTATTGAATGGCGGAGCAGGCTCGACGGGCCGAATGGCCTACTCCTGCTCCTAGATTCTATGTTTCTATGTTTCTATGTTTCTATTTAAGGTGATTGGCAGAAGAACCAAAGGCGACATGAGGATAAACTATTTTACTCAGAAAATAGTTAGGATCTGGAGTGCACTGCCTGAAAGGATGGTGGAGGCAGACTCAATCGTGGCTTTCAAAAGGCAATTGGATAAGTACCTGAAGGAAAAAAAAATGCAGGGCTACAGGGAAAGTGCGGGGAGTGGGACTAGCTGAAGTGCTCTTGCAGAGAGCTGGCACGGGCTCGAGGGGCCGAATGGCCTCCTACTGTGCTGTAACCTATGATTCTATGCTGCACTCGGTCAAATGCAGTCACTCTCACTCTGGAATTCAGCTCTCTTGTACATGTTTGGACCAAGGCTGTAATGTGGTCGGGAGCCGAGCGGTCTTGGTGGAACCCAAACTGGGCATCCGTGAGTAGGTTATTGGTGAGTAAGTGTCGCTTGATAGCACTGTCGACGGCACCTTCCATCACTTTGCTGATGATTGAGAGTAGGCTGATCGGGTGGTAATTGCTCGGATTGGATTTGTCCTGTTTTTTGCAGACAGGACATACCGGGGCAGTTCTCCACATTGTTGGATAGATGCCAGTGTTGTAGCTGTACTGGAACAGTTGGGCTAGAGGCGTGGCTAGTTCTGGAGCATATAGGCCCAGATCAGGTAAGGAGAGAAGGTTCCCCTCTCGAAAGGTCATTCGTGAACCAGTGGGTTTTTACGACAATCCGGTAGTTTCATGGTCCATTACTGACACTAGCTTTATTCCAGATTGATTTAATGAACTGAATTTAAATTCCCCAGCTGCCAGTGGTGGGATTTGAACTCACGTCTCCGGATCATTAGTCCAGGCCTCTGGATCAGTAACATAACCACTATGCTCCCGTACCCTTCTTGAATCGCTGGTGGCGGATCGAGACAACTGAGTGGCTACTTGAGGTCAGTTAAGATTCAGCCATGTTGGTGTGGGACTGGAGTCACATATAGGCCAGACCGGGTAAGAATGGCCGGTTTCCTCCCCTAAGGGACAGTAATGGGCACTGAGTGTTGGAGAGAGAATATACTATACATATACAATGGTCGATCAGTAACTGCCTCTGTTTTACAGACTGCATGATCACAGAATCACAGAATCCCCACAGTGCAGATAGAGGCCACTTCGGCCCATCGAGCCTGCACCGACACATATCCCACCCTATCCCCGTAACCCCACGTATTTAATCCCCCCTAACACTAAGGGTCGATTTATCATAGCCAAATCAACCGAACCCGTACATCTTTGGACTGTGGGAGAAAACCGGAGCACCCGGAGGAAACCCACGCAGACACAGGGAGAATGTGCAAACTCCACAGAGATAGTCACCCGAGGCCGGATTCGAACCCGGGTCTCTGGCGCTATGAGGAAACAGTGCTAACCACTATGCCATCGTGAATCGTTCGCTAATTCACTCTCAGTGATGCTTGACCTGAAATTTAGATGCAGAGACCATCGCAGCCCCTTTACTGTCCCAATGTTAGCGGGTGAGCAGCAGTCAGGGTCTCGGAAATTGATATCTGGTCAGCTGCCTCACAATATTGCGTGTTCTGGTTACACAAACACTCTCCCAGCTGTCTCTCTCCTCACTCTTGTTTGCATATGTTGCTGAATTTGTATCTGGCCTGCGGCAGATCTTATCTGTGCCTTTTTTTTATGCAGAGTCCATTGTTCTCATTCTGTGAGCATCGTCTGACAAACACGTCCTCGGTTTTTGTTTCAGTATTGGGCAATGGGTTGCGTGTGTTCGGACTTTATACAGGAACTGGAGTAGGCCATTCGGCCCCTCGAGCCTGATCCGCCATTCATTTAGATCATGGCTCGTCTGTATCTTAACTCCACCTACCTGCTGTAGGCTTCGCAAAATCCCCCAGAAACTCGAACAGAACCCTAAAGGGAGTGATTTTTGGACCTTTCATACAAACTTGGGATGATGGGACCTTAGTGAAGTGATTTGAGGTAAAAAAAAACCTCAGTTTTGGACATTTTAAAGATCAGGGAAGAAAAAAACATGCGGAAAATGACTTTCTGAATCTTACTGTTGGGAAAGACACCTTTCACAGACACAGACAGGCTGCAGAGGGGCGTGGCTAGGCAGTGGACAGCTTTGGGTATTGGGGCCCAATCAAGCTGTTGGGGAATTTGTTTACACTGCATTCCTACCAAGGAGGAAGAGACAAACCCAAAGCCTCACACACACATCGAAATATGAATAAACCAAGTCCTCTTTTGAAATTCACAGGCCCAAACAGGATACCAGAAGCCTGAAATCAATAAAACATTTAGTACCCCGATTACTTCATCAAAAACCAATCAACCAGGTATCCACAGGGTCAGTTTTACAAGCCCACCAAAAAACCTAGGACAATAGGGACAAGATTTGGCGCGCAGATAAAGACCCTGCCCAAATGGAAACATCGGAAGCCATCGGGGCATATTTAACACCAAGTTAAAGCCATCGAAACTGACAAGCCCGCCAAAACTAAGACAATGGAATAAACAGGGCTCATTTGAAATCTAAAGGAAACCGATTTATTAAGGGGTTTTGGGTGCGAAAAGGACAAAGGGGATGAACAGTATAATTGGGGGCCTAATCCCCCAAGACTCTATCTCTCTCTGGATTCTCTGACAATGCTCTCAACGCTCGCACAGCTCTCTCTCAGCTCTGCTCCAGCAAGACAACACAAGCCGCGAGCAGAAGGAGGAAAGCAGACCAACACGCAAGGAGAAACCAGAGCGACTGCCTCAGTGGCCATCGGACACCTCGCAGCAACAAGGGCCTTACGAAACCTTTTACTCAAAAGACTCTAAACCCTAATTCTCAACTGTCAAGGATTCGTTTGGTGAGCATTATCCCTGATCTCCTGAAACCAAAACCTAGCTAGATAGTGGGATTTTTGGGAGGGAGACGTTTTTTTTGTATATTGTCGTTCTCGCCTCGGCTGTACCGTGTGTTCCCCAACCTGTGTTTAAGTATTAAGTGTATTTTAAGTTTGTTACCTTTTTCTTTTAATAAAGTCAAAATTCCTTCATCAGAACCTGTTGTCTACTGCATCTTTGTTCACAACCCCTAAACAAGTCCAAAGTCTAGAACCAGGGGCGTGGGAGCGATTCGAACCGCTCACTGAGTCAGAGGCGAAGGTTGACCCCACATTCCACCCCCTACAAAATGGCAACCGCGGCAGGACTTTGGCGAAAGGGTTGTGAAGCAGTAAATGCTGGTTTCGAGGAGAGAGCAAGAATGGAAGTGAGGATGTCATCCTATGTATATAAAAATGTCAATGTCACCAAGAAATGGGTCCTCAGGCTGTTGCATGTTGAACGTCCTATGGACGCTGCAGCTACATGGACTGAGTGCAAGGAATACAATAAGTCTGTGGAGAAAGCCATATGGTTGGTCTGCTCCCAGAAACAAATGCAGCTTATGGGGAAGCGCATTCAGGCTCTCACAGAAGAGCTAAAGGAAGAAAGCCAACTGTCCCGTGCCAGAGCTATAGCAGGGGAGAGGTTGTTAGCAGAGCTAAACACAAAAGATCAGGAACAGTCACAGATACTAGAGGAACACCGTGCCAGTAAGGGATACCTCCAGTGTCAGGCCACCGAGGCCAAAAGTAGTGAACTGGCATTACGGGAAGAGAACACCCGCCTTGCCAAGCAATTAAGAGAACTCAAAGAGAACTTAAAAGATGTTCAGGCAGCTTACAGATGAGCCAGTACAAGGGGGTTTGAGGTAGGGGACCACGGCCCCTGTCAGAAGCAGATTGAGAGTCTGAAAATTGCTCTGTCTAAGACAAAAGGCATGATGTGCCTGGTAAGCCCGGGTGCGGCCCAGGTAGACCTGGAAGAGCAAGGGGAGACTGTTCGACCACCACCTATGGCGCCAAGGAGAAGCTTGGTTAGGCAGCAGGAAGGGCAGACAATCTGTGAGGCTGACAGGGAGTGCACACCAGCACCTGTGGCGCCGAGTTTTGACTCGGTCTGGCAGCAGGGAGAGGGGGGCAAACCGATGCAGGAGAAGTTGTAGCCAGGGCCAATCTGCCCAGCACGACAGCAAAAGTTTTGCCCGCCCGCCGGTGGTGGAGGTCAGGGACCCCTTGAAAGTCAATTCTTGGCTCCCCACGGTACACAACAGCTTAGGGCTATGGTAAGCCACCTGAGTAAGCTCACACAAAAAGGGGACCCCTCAGTCCACTTCATGGAAGTGGAACAGGCAGCAGGCATCAACGACTGTGATGATGCCGAGATGGCAAAAATGCTCCTGTTCTCATTAGATGGCAAGCTATACCAGTCCCTCTCTGCTGAGAGCAAGAGAGGACAGAACGGGTATGCTGCCATCAGCGAGGAGGTTTTAGAGGCCATGGGAATGAATGAGGGAAGTCCTTTCTCCCGGGTGGAGAAAACAGTGCAGCTCGCAGGGGAGACCCCACAGGCTTTCGCAGACAGACTGTGGCCTGTGTACAAGGGTGCTTGTAATGGGGATCTCGACCGAGCTAACCTGAACAGGGACGAGCTGGCCCACTGGCTCCGTAGCCTAGTGGCAAACAGCTTGCCACGAATCAATGCCAAGGCTGAGCTTTGGTTTGACCCAAGAGATCCCCGGGTCACCGAGGAGGCAGTGGTCAGACAACTGACCCTAGCCTACCGGAACGGTAGAGGAGCTGAAGAGCCCCCGCCAAAAGGAAAGGTGTATGAAATAAAGCCCAGTCAGGATAAGGAGGAGTGGCACCAGGAAGGTGGTGAACCTTCCGACACGAAGCGTAACTGCTTCGGGTGCGGGAAGAGTGGGCACTGGAGAAAGAACTGTAGGAATCCCTGGAAGGATATGCTAACAAAGAATTCCCTCGCTTTTGCCCCAAAAGTAGAGGCACTGACCTCTTCCCCCACACTGGACACAATAGTAGCGGCCATCAGAGTCCTGTTTGGTGGCCCAGGGAAGGCAGCTGCAGCCACTGGTGCATTAATCCCATCTGCTCCCCCTAACGCAGACCTATGACTAGAACCAGCGCAGCCTGTCCACCTGTGTTCCCCGGGATACGATGTTAAGAAGGGGGTGGAGAAAGTGCAGGGGAGATGTTTGGTGGCCGGCGGAGCTGCCAGCACGGTGGTCCATTCGGCAGACCTGACCAATTCACCCAGGTCTAACGGGGTCCCGTACAGTTTAATGGGGTTCACAGGGAACAAGCAGGCTGGGGCAATGTCCAAACCGTTGGACATAGATTTAGGATCCCTCCATACCACGTGGGAGGGTAACCCAAAAGGCCGGCAAGTTGGCCAAGCAGGGGGCCAGGGAAGAAGAGTTCTGGGATCCCTATAAAGCAGGTCTGGTAGATGCAATCCGGGACAAGGGAGGCACACAGGGGGTAGCTTTGCCCCCGGACTTGAAGCAGGTCCAAGCTCAGAATCCCGTCTTCAAGGCAGTCCTGGTAAAGAGAGATAGTGGGGAGTCCCTAGAAGGTCTGTTCAGGGCAGAGGACGAGATTTTAAAACAGAGTCACTGGCAAGCAGCCAGTAACCTTGGGAGCCAGCACCAGAAAAATCGGCTGCTGTTAGAACCCCAGAGAACCCATGGGTGGGAGATCAACCAGTGCAAACTGTTTAAACCTAAGGGGGAACAGCCAGCAAAGGTGGACTGCCCCCAAGTTAGAAATCCTCAGCCAGCAGCAGCTGTGGCAGACGCACAAGCTGCAGCGGGAGGAACAGTGTGTTGTTTCACAGGAGAGAACCCTCCCCCGATTATGTGGGACTCAAGCACACCCCCAGTGGCCAGAGCCCTAAGAAGGTCTCCCCGGACACCACAGCCAAGGCGACTGTGGCCACAGGTGTATCAGTTTTCAGGGTCCCACCCAAAGAGGGTTGCAACCCGATAAAGAGCGCCCAAGAGCAGGGAGCGTTCTAAAGTTGGCTGGGGTCCAACTCTACTAAATACTCCAACCAGGCCGGGTTCACGTACGGGGAGGCCTCCCTCCCATGCCCCAGAATACAGGTCGTTGCCACAAGGGTCAGTGTCACCGAGGGGAAGCGTGTGTGCCTTGCCTGTAAGGGACGAATTCCCCTGAATAGGTGGTGGTGGCTCAGGAAGCTGAACAGGGACGCAGGGGACCATACAGCCGACTGGGAAAGATTAGGGAACGACACCCACCGGACAATCACAGGGACCCAAGGAGGAGTTACTGTTTGTTGGGATAAGTGGTGGGAGTCGGAACAGGGAGTCTATGTTTGTACTTGGGGATCAGAGGAAACCTGCCCCACAGGGGTATCCATCATCTTCTCCAGCCAATGGCAAGATGCCGGGGAGAGTATGGGTGGGATTCTAGCCTGCATGGGTGCGTGGTCCCACATATTCTGGTCCCAGTTAATGCCACTGAACTCGTGGCACACACCCGAAAGCCCCTACGCACGACCCAGGTACCGAAAACTCTGGAAGAAAAGTGTCCTACCACCACCAAGGGATCAGGGAATGGGTTAGTCCTAGTACCAACTGAAAAGGTACTATACCAGGGGGTACACTATGCAGTAGCTTCAGTAATATTAAACCTTACCGAGGTATACTTACCTGAGTGGTGTCCTAAGGAGACGGAGCAGCTGTACCAGGCCCTGCTGAAGGAAATGTTTGGAAATTTTACGAATTTGATTTTGCCAATATAGACCAAGTAGAGCTATACAGAATACACCCCGAGAACCCTATGGGCACGGGTAGACAAAGAAGGGGAGCCTGGAATGATGTTTTCACTGCCTATAGTACAGGGTCCACTGTAATAAATAGCCTGGATGACATGGAATTACAGACACAGATAAATGGTTTAAAAACCCAGTTAAGAAAGATCCTGAAGGATGGGAACACAGTGGTAGGCTCAGAGACCAGCACGCAAGAAGAAACCATAAGGGCCTTCCGGAGTCCTTTTAAACAAAAAGACTCTAATATCCTGTCAAGGACTCGTTGGTGAGCATTATTCCTGATCTCCTGAAACCAAAAACCTAGCCAGATAGTGGGATATTTGGGAGGGATAAGGTTTTGTTTGATATACTGTCATTTCCCTCGCTTGTACCGTGTGTTCCCCGAATCTGTGTTAAAGTAATAAGTGTGTTTCAAGTTTGTTACCTTTTTCTTTTAATAAAGTAAATTTCTTTCATCAGAACCTGTTTACTGCAATTTTGTTCACAACCCCTAAATAAGCCCAAAGTCTAGGAACCGGAGGGGTGTTGGTCGATTCGAACCGCTTACTTAAGATACCCCTTACAAGCGCTCCCTCATTACTGCTCCTCCGACAGTGCAATGCTCCCTCATTACTGCCCCTCCGAGAGTGCAGCGCTCCCTCAGTACTGCCCTCCGACAGTGCAGGGCTCCCTCAGTACTGCCCTTCCGACAGTGCAATGCTCCCTCATTACTGCCCCTCCGACAGTGCAGCACTCCCTCAGTACTGCCCTCCGACAATGCAGCGCTCCCTCAGTACTGCCCCTCCGACAGTGCAGCGCTCCCTCATTACTGCCCCTCCGACAGTGCAGCGCTCCCTCAGTAGAGCCCCTCTGACAGTGCAGCACTCCCTCAGTACTGCCCTCCGACAATGCAGCGCTCCCTCAGTACTGCCCCTCCGACAGTGCAGCGCTCCCTCATTACTGCCCCTCCGACAGTGCAGCGCTCCCTCAGTATTGCCCCTTCGACAGTGCAGCGCTCCCTCAGTACTACCCCCCGACAGTGCAATGCTCCCTCATTAATGCCCCTCCGACAGTGCAGCGCTCCATCATACTACCCCTCCCACAGTGCAGCGCTCCCTCAGTACTGCCCCTCCGACAGTGCAGCGCTCCCTCATTACTGCCCCTCCAACAGTGCAATGCTCCCTCATTACTGCCCCTCCAACAGTGCAGCGTTCCCTCAGTACTGCCCCTCCGACAGTGCAGCGCTCCCTCAGTACTGCCCCTTCGACAGTGCAGCGCTCACTCAGTACTGCCCCTTCGACAATGCAGCGCTCCCTCAGTACTGCCCCTCCGACAGTGCAGCGCTCCCTCAGTACTGCCCCTCCGACAGTGCAGCGCTCCCTCAGTATTGCCCCTCCGACAGTGCAGCGCTCCCTCAGTACTGCCCCTCCAACAGTGCAGCGCTCCCTCAGTACTGCCCTCCGATAGTGCAGCGCTCCCTCAGTACTGCCCCTCCGACAGTGCAGCACTGCCTCAGTACTGCCCCTCCAACAGTGCAGCGTTCCCTCAGTACTGCCCCTCCGACAGTGCAGCGCTCCCTCAGTACTGCCCCTTCGACAGTGCAGCGCTCCCTCAGTTCTGCCCCTCCGACAGTGCAGCGCTCCCTCAGTACTGCCCCCAGACAGTGCAGCGCTCCCTCAGTATTGCCCCTCCGACAGTGCAGCGCTCCCTCAGTACTGCCCCTCCCACAGTGCAGCGCTCCCTCAGTACTGTCCCTCTGACAGTGCAGTGCTCCCTCAAAACTGTCCCTATGACAGTGCAGCGCTCCCTCAGTACTGCCCCTCCAACAGTGCAATGCTCCCTCAGTACTGCCCCTCCCACAGTGCAGCGCTCCCTCAGTACTGCCCCTCCGACAGTGCAATGCTCCCTCATTAATGCCCCTCCGACAGTGCAGCGCTCCCTCAGTACTGCCCCTCCGACAGTGCAGCGCTCCCTCATACTACCCCTCCCACAGTGCAGCGCTCCCTCAGTACTGCCCCTCCGACAGTGCAGTGCTCCCTCATTACTGCCCCTCCGACAGTGCAATGCTCCCTCATTACTGCCCCTCCGACAGTGTAGCACTGCCTCAGTACTGCCCCTCCAATAGTGCAGCGTTCCCTCAGTACTGCCCCTCCGGCAGTGCAGCGCTCCCTCAGTACTGCCCCTTCGACAGTGCAGCGCTCCCTCAGTACTGCCCCTCCGACAGTGCAGCGCTCCCTCAGTATTGCCCCTCCGACAGTGCAGCGCTCCCTCAGTACTGCCCCTCCCACAGTGCGGTGCTCCCTCAGTACTGCCCCCTCCGACAGTGCAACGCTCCCTCAGTACTGCCCCTCCGACAGTGCGGAGCTCTCTCAGTACTACCCCTCCCACAGTGCAGCGCTTCCTCAGTACTGATCCACGAAATATCTGTAACACACACCACTGGAATGAAAAGAGTTTTTATTGCAACAAGGAAATTAGTGAATGAAACTGTTTGCAACCAGCCATCTCTCCCCAGTCTACGTAAATTAAACCTTGTCAGGAAATAACTGCTGTTAACATGCAAGCAACGATCGGAAATGTAGAGAGAACCCGGCCCCATGGGAACTCAGAATTTAAACTGCGCATCAGAAAGGAGGTCCTGAGGTCAGAGTTTGATGTGTTCACGGCTCGTGGTGACAAGGTGGTGTGACGGCCAGTGTGTGACGCCCAGAGCGAGATGTCCAATGTATGACGGCCAGTGTGTGACGCCCAGAGCGTGACGGCCAGTGTGTGACGCCCAGAGCGTGACGTCCAATGTGTGACGGCCAGTGTGTGACGCCCAGAGCATGACGGCCAGTGTGTGATGTCCAATGTGTGACGCCCAGAGCGTGACGTCCAATGTGTGACGGCCAGTGTGTGATGCCCAGAGCGTGACGTCCAATGTGTGACTTCCGGTATGTGACGTCCAATGTGTGACGTCCAGAGCGTGACGTCCAATGTGTGACTTCCAGTGTGTGATGCCCAGAGCGTGACGTCCAATATGTGATGCCCAGGGGGTGACGTCTAATGTGTGACTTCCAATGTGTGACGCCCAGAGCATGCCGCCCAATGTGTGACTTCCAGTGTGTGACATCCACTGTGTGACGGCCAGAGCGTGACGTCCAATATGTGACTTCCAGTGTGTGACGCCCAGAGCGTGACATCCAATGTGTGACGGTCAGTGTGTGACTCCCAGAGCGCGACATCCAATGTGTGACTGCCAGTGTGTGACGCCCAGCGTGTGACATCCAATGTGCGATGGCCAGTGTGTGACGGCCAGAGCGTGATGTCCAATGTGTGACGGCCAGAGCGTGATGTCCAGTTTGATGCACAGAATGTAACACCGAGTGTGACGCCTTGTGACACTCGCAGCGTGAGGCCCAGAATGTAACGTCCTGTCACGCCCGGAGCTTTGCTCTGTGACCTCGAGTGGGCGTGGTGGGTGGGAGACGTCAGGAGCCAGCGCAAATGGCCCGGCATTCTGCCAAAATCAACTCGCAAGAAAAATCAGCAAAGCAAACCTCGGCGCAAAAGCGAGATCCCGGGGGGTTTAAACTCCCGACTCTTCTTTGCGTTTCCGAAAACTCGAAGTCAATCTGAAAAGAGAATCGAATGAAACAACGGATCGACAAAGGTTCCCCGCCTCCCCCCCACCCACCCCCTCCTTTGTTCAAAAAAACCCCACAGGAACAATAAAAAAACAATAGCAGACGCCACCCATCCCCACAATGCTCCTCAGCGTCTCCTGCGCATTCGCTGGAAGATCAGGTGAAGCCTGATCGCGGTCTTTTCGCAGATGGCCGCGTACTTCCTCGAGCAGGCCTCGTCGTACCAGCGTCGCTGGCTCAAGACGCCGCAGTTCTCCGTCATCCTGTGCGTCTTGTTGAAAGCGTTGTCCGGTTGTCCAACTGCCCAGAATCTTACGAAGAAATAGAAAAGGGTAAATGCTCACCTCGTGGAATCCCGGGTTGCTGAGTTATTTGTACGTAGCGCTGAAGGGAACTGCCCCCAATTCGAACCAGTTGTTTTATTACCGTGACCCTGTCTGACCTCTGTTTCTCTGACCCTCAGCCTGACCCCTGACCGTCAGTCTGAACTCTGCTCCCCTTACCCTCAGTCCAACCCCTGATCCTGTCTGACCCCTTCTCCCCTGACCCTCAGTCTGACCCCTCGTCCTCTGCTCCTGTGTGACCCCTTCTCCCCTGACCCTCAGTCTGAACTCAGCTCCCCTGACAATCAGCCCAACCCCTGACCCTCAGTCTGAACTCAGCTCCCCTGACCCTCAGACCAACCCATGACCCTCAGTCTGACCCCTCGTCCCCTGATCCTGTCTGACTCCTTCTCCCCTGACCCTCAGTCTGAACTCAGCTCCCCTGACCGTCAGCCCAACCCTTGACCCTCAGTCTGACCCCTTGTCCCCTGATCCTGTCTGACCCCTCCCCTGACCCTCAGGCTGAACTCAGCTCCCCTGACCGTCAGCCCAACCCTTGACCCTCAGTCTGACCCCTTGTCCCCTGATCCTGTCTGACTCCTTCTCCCCTGACCCTCAGTCTGAACTCAGCTCCCCTGACCGTCAGCCCAACCCTTGACCCTCAGTCTGACCCCTTGTCCCTTGATCCTGTCTGACCCCTCCCCTGAACCTCAGGCTGAACTCTGTTCCCCAAACCTTAGTCTGACCCCTTTTCCCCGAATCCTCCGCCTGACTCCAGACCCTCACTCGAACCCCTGAGCCGGCGTCTGACCCCCTGGTCCCCTGACCCTCAGTCTAACCCCTGACCCGCAGTATAACCTCTGACCCACAGTCTATCCCCTGCTCGTCTGACCCTCCGTCTGACCACTGAAAATCAGACTATCCCCTCGTCTGCTGAGCCTCAGTCCATCCCCTGCTCCCCAGACTCGTCGGTCTGATCCCTGCCCTACCCCAACCCCTGAACCTCTCTGTTACTCACGTTGTTCCGTCAATGACCTTGGTCCCATCGACCCAGACCCAGCTCCCTTCAGTCACCGCGTCAGTCAGCCCGATCCAGTACGGCGAATCTTTGGCTTGCTCAGCTATGAAGAACTGCGAAAGCAGAAAGGTCAGGTGAGTGGGCAATGGGGCAACAGGGAAACAGGGTAAAGGGGAAACAGGTTAAAGGGGAAACAGAGTAAAGTGACAACAGAGTAAAGTGACAACTAGAGTAAAGTGATAACAGAG